>JAAAKL020000057.1:0-72310 GCA_010016065.2 Carybdea cf. marsupialis auct. non (Linnaeus, 1758) | reverse complement strand
AAATTTCCCAATCTGTGTTCATTTACATTTTGTACATGTTGAGGCTGATGTTTGACTTATGACAAATATTATTTGAAGACGTTGTTTGTGGTATAGAAGCCAAGAAATAAACGTAAAAGACAAGTCACAGTGTTGGTTGAACAAGCTTATTTTCGTATGACTGTCATCAGAACCGTCACGTCATAAATACAAAAGCTGAGAGGATCAAGCTATCGAAAATTTAAAATCTAATTGGCTAACAGTAACACTGTTTATGACGCACAGGTTCTCATGAGAGTCATACAAAAATAATTGTGTTTAACCAACACTATGACTTGTCTTTAACGGTCAATACAAGTGTTATTCCTGTAAAACATCATAACG
Source organism: Carybdea cf. marsupialis auct. non (Linnaeus, 1758) (assembly GCA_010016065.2). NCBI lineage: Eukaryota > Metazoa > Cnidaria > Cubozoa > Carybdeida > Carybdeidae > Carybdea > Carybdea cf. marsupialis auct. non (Linnaeus, 1758). The sequence goes on along the minus strand of JAAAKL020000057.1, from coordinate 71,947 downwards.
AGTTTAGTTTGTAACCAGGGGTTGAAAGAGGTAGGGATTCTAAGCTTTCAGATGGGTCAGACATTATTTTATGGGCTTAAAGATCCATAAGATTGATATTCATTTCTACAAGGAAAAGATTGACTTTCATTTATCGTGGAATAAATTAAGGCGCGACACAAATGTTCCGCTGTGCCCCTGCAGACGACGATCAAGAAAAGACGATATAAAGGTGCTGACGTAAAATTTTTTACATGTTTCTCGTTGCTTGGATAATGTGAATTCAGCGTCTTTAAGTTTTTCTATAACATTTGGTAACAACCGCAATGATGCAGCTAAAAGCTTATTGGTTTACTTGTAGATTTTGATGTATATAGAGTTGGCTAAACAAATAAATTAAACGCTGGGAAAAGGCTGAGTAAGGAGTAAGTAAAGACATTTGATATTTTCACTCAGGTTATGACATCAGAGAAATAAGTAAGTGCCAGAAGTTTATGAAAGAGATCTGTACCACAGAGAGGGTCATTCAGTGGATATTTTATCAGAATATGAAAGAGTCAATGAGAGTACAATAACCTAAACATTTGGGCTTTACCAGAGACTAGCACTAACACTCGGTGTCTTAAAGAGGTTGTAGAACTGTAAATATGTAAATGTGGAGTTGGCATCAGACTTCGCACTTAATATCATAGCATAGTAAGGTTAGAAGTAAACTTGGATGTCTGATAAATTTTAAGAAGGGGAAAGAAAGTAATCAGTATTAAGAGACGAGAAGAGCAGAGAACTTTGGTTTGAAATGGTTGCTCATCACTTTTCATGCTAAATCGAGATTTTCACAGATATTAAGTGTACACAGTAAAGCTACTTCAAAAGCTATCCTGTTAGGAAAAAACAAATATTCGGAGCAATGTTCATGACGTAGATTACAGGAAATGGAAGCAACGTAGAAAATGGGGCACCAATAGGTAAAAGTATGACTTACAGAAAAAGGGAGCTTACATGAGCGTCATATCAAGCCTGAAAGTCAAGAATCCGTAGTTGGAGAACGAACTTAGATTCGGGTAAGCTGATGAGGGGACGTGGAACCAACTTAGCCAACTCAGAAGAACACTTGCCAAAGTAGTACCTGTAGAAAAGATTTAAAGATGCAACATCTCTACTGTGAGACAGAGGTTGAAGTGTGCAAGCCAGTTCAGGGACAACCGTAGGAGAAATTCGTTTTTGGAGTTGTTGAGATAACACTTTTGTGCAGCAGCCCAAAGATGACAACTTTAAATCAACATTGGATTCTAAAGACAGAGATTATGACCATTTTATTTTCTGTTGATCTAAGAGATGATTGAAGATCTCTCTGTGCAGAATGGTCTAATGTTAGTGATTTTTAGTTACAAGTGACACCTAGTTGGAATTTTGGGACTGGTTAATTTTGTTTCCGTCCAATGCTTATACTAGTATATCTCAAACTATTGGTAATTTAAACGCAACCGGTAATGATAATACATCTTTAAATGGTCGTATTAGGCTACTCAAGGGTGCAAGGAGTACCGTACAATGTTCTGTATAACAAAACATGACCCAGTGATAGGTTGCAGGTTTACTTAAGAATTATTATCTACAAAGCCTAGAATCCTAGTGCTGTCACATTGTCACCACAGAAGGGTATTTATTTATTAATGACTTTATTTACAAGGATATTTAAACAGAAAAGTTCTCCCAAGGCAGTGACTTTCAGAAAGGATTTGTGTAATATCTTTTCTCATGCAATTAAGCAAAGAGTTAGATTAACGAATCGGTGTACTCTACTACCGCCTACCTGGTATAGTCAGGAATTTATAGGTTAGATACTGACTGAGAAATTAATGTGCCGTAGGGAAACACTGAGAAATATAAATAACCTGTATGAATTAGAAGTACAGGACAACATGATGAAGTCAATGGGGAAACTACTATAATTAGAAACCAGATAGGGCAGGAAGTGTTGTGGTGTTAGTGAACAGATTGGAATATACTAAGCTTGTGCTAGGCTGGTCATATTTGTGACTATTGTGGCAAAGGAAGTTAATGATCAAGTACATATCAACGCGGAAATAACCCAAGGAAACCAGAGGAGAAAACGTGTTTTGATGGGAAGCAGTCTTTCAGTTTAACAAGTGATACAACTAGTAACGCTAGGCTAAACCATGAGTGCTTTCGAGGCAAATCTAGCATGGATGCAAACCAGACAGAAGTTGATATCAGATACTGATGGTAAAGAAGAAAAAAGAAGCGCTTTAACTGCCTAGGCCACAACAATCAAAGGCGCAACAGTGCAAGGCTGAAGAATGGCTTGCATTTAAACATACTAACACTTTTCGACTCAGTTGATTTCATAGATGGTAGATGTTTATCATGTCGTGAGTCGTCGATCTACACAATAACAATGGCTTGCATCTCCGTTTTTTATTTCTCTGCCTTGAACCCAAAATAAATATTTAATCCTTAATGGTGGAGCCTTGGATGGAGTTCGAATTAAGGATAGTAAGGAACTTTATTTGAGTGCAGGTGACAAGAGTAATGTGTAAGGTATCCCCAATTCAAGCCTGGGAACTAACACTTTCTATTGTTTCAGTTATGGTAGGCAGCATGGAACAAATAGAATAAATATCATTTGCTAAGTTGGACATTGGCATTTGAAATGAAACTGGATGACATAAGAAGCACACAAAAATGCAGGTTGATAAAATTAATGATAGGAGTACATCAGCCTTTAAAGGATTTGTATTTTCAGTTCAAAGTTGAAATTCCTTGATTTAGGCAACAGTAACCACTGGGGCCAATGAAAACTTGAAAGCTGAGAGTTTTACTTACTTCGGAAGCTCAATATTCCGTTCCAGCTTGTCAATCAAACGTCATAAATCAACAAATCAGATTGATGCACGAGAGAATTTTAGTGCAAAATGTGCTCGCCTTCCCACAGTCCGCAAAGCAAAGGCAAATTTGAGCATATTGCAGTCAGACTCTTGTATTTTTTATATCTGTCTTTCCAAGAAGATAGCGATTCCGTTTTACAAGATATTCCTAGCAAACTAACATAAATTGCCAATAAAAGCTTAGGGACCCGATATAGGACATAACTAACTCAGGGACAGGAGCTAACCATACCAATTTTAGATTATCAACGATCTGCTATATATTAGATCCTTAACTAATGCCGTTTGCATACCTCCGCTCTAGAACGACCCACTCCAACTATTTTATCCATTTACTACCCTCAGACTGTTCAAAATTAAAGAATTTGAGAGTTTACTTTGTTGCAACCTGTTTAGCATGGCTAGGTCTATGACGACTCACGTTAGGCTGTCGAATACTGAAGTTATAGGCCTCAACATGGGTTCCGAGGCATTTGGTATTGTCAATAAATACGCGAAAACGGACGATAATCATACACACGTAAACCATGCATCAGCAATCTATTTTGACTTGCTTTCTTTCATCTCGTGTATCATTCACATATCCAAAACCGGTCTTAGTTCAGGTTTGGTTAGTGTATAAACATACAAGAGAATGCAATTTATTCAAGAAGAATCTAAATTAATGAGGCATTTTAAAACCATTCCGGCTCATATTCTTCATCATACGATGGGGGGCACTTCATTCAATGGTTATAAAACTCGCGGAGAACTTTCAACTTTCAACTTTCGCTCCTTCGGACACAGTTTGTTTCCCGATTCACGTAGAGTGTATTGTTTAGTCGTCTGATGTCACGATCGCTGATCTCACCATGAATCGGTAGTATTTTTATAAAAATCTGTTGCATTGTAACAGATTTAGTCCTGACTTTTCACGTTATGACAATACACCCATATGGCCGTTTAGGAATTGTGATGTAAAAGCAGGGTTTTCTCCGATCTAGAAACTTCACTGCTGATAAGTGAACAGTTGAAATATTCGTATTTGCACGAAAAAAGCAGCCAAGGATTATTATACGAGGAGCGAAAGCACATTCTATTGATGAGGCACTTCGCCATTAGGAGTAATCAACGCCAAGAATAACAGGATAATTGTATCATTGTGACAGTCTTACTAAATCAATCATTTACCTAAATAGTTTAGGACATTGTAGTGACACGGTGCAGCCATTTCAAAGGATTAGTTCCTGGGTTCACCTTGCGATTTTAGCAAACTAGTAACGTCTTGTATGAACAAAATTTCAGCTGTGTAATATTGGATATGCTATTCGTGTTCTTATGCAATGTGATAATGGACTGCGACTAAATGAAAGGAGTCCTTGTCCACATTTTTTATGAAGAATTATCTCAATTTCAGCTTACCAAAATACCTGTTTTTGAGTGACAGAAAACCCAAAGTACGAGAACCTAGGTACGATTGGTCTTAGGTTTGCTACGTGCCTGAATCAGCCCGACTTGTACGTTTTGCACCAAACAGTAAGTATAACTTGTTTCTACTTTTTACGTTGGGACGACATCTTTCTCGTTGGAAAGTGTCTGATAGTCCGAAAATAGTCTAGTGGATAGCTGCTTTGCGAATAACTACGTGCCTTGGACTTGTTGATAATCTTTTGGATACCAAAATTGTCTGCCAGTCTACAAAACGAATCCATCGTCAGCGCCGTATGGAATTCGGCTGATTGCAAGGAACCTGTGGTGGTTTTGACTGTATTTGCAGAAGCACAATCAACCTCGCAAACTGAAAACATCATGACTTCCACTCACTACTTGTTTGGCAGACTACTCCAGACTAGTCGTACCTGTAATTGGGGTTACCGACACGGTCGACGATTTGAGAACACAATTTTGGATTTCATGTTTCCTGCGCTAGTTTCCTGCGCAAAATAGTAATACTTGGGTTTCACCCTTTCTGAAGAGCGTTGGCTCTTACTATTTCGTGGCCGCCTCAAGGCGAAATTCAAAAATGCTCCAGGCTTAAAGTCCAACTTCCACTAGGCGCAAATTATCGCAGCCGACTACATTTTGTTCCTCAACATTCACCACACTGGAATTGTAATTCTATCTGATTTCCACTAGGAGCAGCGATAGAGTATTAGCACCTTCAACAGGAGCATGAACAAAATAATCAATGGTGAATCCAATATTAGCTAGGCTTCGGACATGGTTATGTTCGTCATATCCACTTGTACAAGGTTTCAAATCTTTGCCAACAACTTAAGAACGCAAAAGCAAAAAGATCTCAATTTGTTACGTAAAAGCAGCAGTGTGTCCATAGGAAGGCATGGGGAGGTAATTTCTCCCCACTTTTTGCAGAGGAAGGTCCCTAAGAGTGTGCAAAGCCAAATAGGAAATTTTCCACTTCCCATGAATCTCCTATATTCAACATTCCCCTTTCCATATAACATAGCTACTCCATTGGTAGTAAGGCAGTAATTGGCAATCAAATTATTGTTAAATACCATGGAAAACAAAGCCTTATTGGATGATGGCCTTGGTCAAACATTATGCTATTTCTGCCAGGTATATAACTGTCATCTTGCGAACAGATCAAAATCTACAGGTAGCAATCTCTCTTCCTCTATAATTCTTATGGTGCTAGAACTCTTGTCCTCCACGAGGGATTAGACCCAGGACCACGGCCGCAGAAAAGTGGGGAGCGAGAGGCATATCCTTTATCAATATAGCCACACGAATTTTTATGCAAGAATTGGCTATATTTTTGTGTTAGCAGTCACTTGGGCGTTGGGGCAAAATTTAAACTTTCATATTCACATATAGCTGACAAAAATTGGTACTCGGGTATCTCAATTTTAAAGTATCTGCTTGTGTTCGGGTCGTACAAGATGTCAACAAGACAAATATCTGTTCATTGCGTGTATAAAGGAGTAGCGAGGAGTATGTACCTTACGATTCAGAGAGAGAGTTTTGCAGATTTGTACGAGAAGAGGTGATAGGCATTGAGAAGATCTACGTAGTAGGATTCATGGCTGTCATGATTTAGTTGCAGCAGAGGCTATCACAAGTCATGTTACCTTGCATTTTGTAGAAATTCCAGTGATCTCAGTCTCGCCAGGAAGATCAAATGAATCCAATTTGATACAGAACTTCAACTTTCTGAGAATGGCTCGAGTATGAACCAAAGCTTTATACTTCCGGTGAGATTCACGAAAAGATGGTTTAACTTTCCGGAGGAAGGTTAGATGAAAATCTGATGTTGCTTGTTTGTGGTTTGTGTTTGTGAAAGTTGTGGTACCAGAACAAATGGCGAAGAAGAAGCAACAAGGATAATTTTTTCGGCAGCCAAACTCATTCATCCCGGGGATACAAGTCAAAAACAACAAATTGCGACACCTTATCCAAGCATGGAATTGCCGCAGACTTCAGTAAAAGAATCAGTCGCTGCCACCATACTTACAATTATTTCTTGGGGCAGATATTTCATAGCAACTTATAAAGGTCAGTATTGCCCAAGCAATTTTAAACAAGGTTCGCTCGAGACCCTTCATAGCACCAAAGTCCTAAAGTCCGCGGTGGGTTTACACGTGGAAGAGGTGTTAGTGAGAACGTCACGATTTCTCTCGACCAACAGTATGCGCAGATTCGCTGCCATGTCCACATTGATCGGCCAACAGCATGGCACAAGCGAGCAGCACGCTAAAATGGGTAAGTCAAGAGTCACAACGACGATCTGATTAGAACCCTGACTTGGTTATAAGAACAGGGCCCTTTCGATGAGCAGCTGAAACCATGCAGATGCATTGTGACTAAATTGACAGCAACCTCAAGTGATTCAGTCGATTTTGATGACACAAAAAAGAACTTCGACAAAGAATTAACATTGACAGTGTTCAACTGCTATTCTGCGACCTGAAAATGACGCAACGGAGCAGTTAGAGTTGGAATTGACTATGGAGCCGACATCTTTAATGGATGATAAGCAGGGCAACGAAGTCTGCATCCCTCCAACTTTTCCACTAAAGACGCATGTGTAATTGATGCAATCTGTCATTGCATAAAAGTTTTATGGACTTTCAGGCTGACGTACGAGGTTATAGCAAGGTACTACATTACATTCGTCGCATAGGAAGACAAAAACTTTCACTGTGTTGTGCTCGATGGTTATGAACCTGCAGCACGACCAACAAACCAAGAACAAACGACATAATTTCTAAGGCTGTTCCAGAAAAAATGTCACAGGAGGCGTTTCTACTGAACAAGCAGAACAAGGAGTTGATTGAACTGCTCTCGCCGACATTGAGAGCTGCAGGAACTGAAGTTGTCGAGAGTGCTGCCGATGCAGATATCGATACTGTAACAGCTGATGATTCCGGCATCCTCTGTTATAAATGCAACTCTGTCCAGAAGGGCATATCTCAAGTACCGAGCATAGAACTATAAACACTGTTCAAGACCTACAATACTGCAACGTCTCAGGTCAATTGTAACCGAGAAGATATACGGTGCCTTATGCAGATGCGGGGAAGGAGATGCGATCCCTGTTGCAGCTAATTCTTTCGCATTCCTATACTTTTGTCCGCTCCTTTGTTGGTAATCTACCAGGGGATTCAAATACGTCGGGTATCGCCATTTCTACAGTCTGAACAGCCTTTAGCATGCTTCGAAGTGAAAGGATCCCCGATCTCACAAGGCATCACTAGTGAAATGATTTTTGAGAGTTGTCGATGAATAGTATTGGATCATCTCTTTTTCAGTTATGGTGGAAAATCTACAGACAGAAGGGTTGCGTTATAGTACGTATCTGGTGAAAAGTAGAATTGATCTCCTTTTGTGCTCCGTATTACAAGACATTACGTAGACTACTACTGCGCATGCGGGACAGCGGAAACTGTCGACCGCCTTTACATTTTCCGCCGAGTGGAGATTAGCTTTTAAGAACACTGCCAAAGTTGGCAACAGCCTACTCACAATGACGCAGCACCAGTTTACGACTATTTTATCTAAATGAGAGAGAAAAAATGGCGTTGTAGGAGTGATTGACTCGACAGCAAGTAGTTACTTCACTTCGTTCGCCTCTGATACAGTATTGTACGATCACTCGTTGGGATTGATCCTTGAGTGACTCAACAGACGTTAAGACACACCGCATTTATGATTTCAAATAGTATAACAAAACCCCCGACGTCTTCGAAGTTCCAGACTGCAATTTTAAGGTGCTGGAACAGGACCTCTCTGAGAAAAGTGACTTAGCTGTGGAAATTTTTTATCAGTTTAGTTTTATACCAAATGTTTAAGGCTTTTGACAACTTAACTGTCCTACATGAATTACAATCTCCCACCATCTTCCATCGCATTTGTGTTACTACGACTTTTCGGGCTTTTGGTGGCCTATAATAGTAAAGTTTACTTTCAGCTATTTCACCGACGTAAAAAACATGAAAAAGTCAGGGTTGTTTCTACCAATAATTTCCTAAATCAAAACACAAAGAATTGACGTTAGTGGCAAGACATTCTTCAGGCCACGTCTTCCCTTTACTTAGCAGGGGCTTCAAATACTCGCAATCAACCCAAACATACTACGGGGAGGTGTATTTTCACGTCCATCAACAAATTCATCTTCTCGTAGTAATCGTCTGGGAACGGCCCTCTAGAAAACCCATACTGCCGAGAACAATACTATCAACAAAAGAAGAATCTTTGAGCAGTCTCTTTTTCTTCAACAAATATTAGGCGTGTTGAGAGCAACAAAAGAACTCGTGAATCTCATAGCAAACTTGGTATTACAGAGAAGAGGGTATTTGGAATACAAAGGTTTTAACAAGCAAAAAATTTACACATTCAACATATGGGTTGACTTCGTTGGTCAATTTTTTAAACTCACACTCCTATGACATAGGTCCTTAACCGAAATAAGTGACGGACCAGAGCGGTAGTACATCTGAGCATCATAACCTTATCTTCATAATCATTGCAGTAACTTTCCGATTACGCACGGAAAAATCGGCAAATCAGCCAGACACGGCTGGGAATTCATTAACTTTCCACGAAAAATTGACAATATGCTCAATAAGACACTTCCATAATTACATCCCAGAGGAACTCCAAACGATACTGGATTCCTTAGCAATAGTAAATCAAACAACCATTAAAGTGATCTCATACGATATTGAAACGGAAACAAACATACAACGTTGGCCAAATTGTTTAATCAATCTGCTTATAACCGATTTATTGGGATTCCGGTCTAATAAACAACCGTATCATGAAATCAGCTTGCCAAAATGAGCAATACACATTGAAAATAACAAACCCGAAGCTACTTCATTATCGATGCAGGGTCGAAAATTAACTATATCTAACAAAAATGCCATCCTTCACGAATTTGAAGCACCACTAATAACAGTTTCTAGAATACCTAACAAACCATAAGGTGCTGCAAGACCCAAACGCCAAAGAAATCTGATACTTGAAACTATGAAACGTGGTTTACTGAGATTACAGATTAAAGTTATCATATTCTAACGACGACGTTTCTTGTATATCATCCACACGTGCCATTTGTGATTTACAAATTGTAAAATAATTCATCTAAAATGCCATCAATCAGAACTAAAAACGAATATGTCCTTTGGAACAGATGGCAACACTTTTGATACTTGACTATGCAAATGACTTACGGTTAAGTCAGCCAAACGCTACACTAGTTTGTCTAAATTTCAAGGGCGAAACCAAAAGTCATTTGATAGAAAACAAGGGTTCCCTAACGTGGCTTTGGTGCACAATTTTGGACATGCTGCCATTCGAGCAACAACGAAAAAATGCTACGTGGAAAAACCTGGTTGGAACTATGAAGTGTTTGGCTGACCTAGTGATGCAGACATCCAGTTGCCTTGTATTCCAACGGAACTAAAAACACATCACAGGTTTTGCAACTACCAGCTAAATGAAGCATCATCCATTCATTAACATATGTACACGGTGGTGGATTGTCCTACGCAAGCTCGTAGAGTGTATGGCCTATTTTGCTGATATGAACGTGCTTTAATAGTACGTTTCTTGTTCTACCCAACCTGAAAAAGAAAAAGAGGTAGAAGAGTGTATAATAACCGTTCACACCTAAACTTCAAGATCCTATAAAGGAACGCGACACTTAACGAGACACCTAAATGCGAGTATAACACCGACTTAGGAAGATCTATTGAAATAAACAACATTTACTTACTATAGCATAGCTACTGTTAGTATCGAACCTGCATGGAGTATACACTGTATATACATTACACGTTACTCCGCTCACCTGAAAAACTAAACCTATATAAGCATAATTTCTGCATCCCTGCATACATTGCAACTCAAGTTCGCAGTTCGTTCCAACCACCGATTCTCAGGACTACGAACATGCAAGTCAGGACATCTTCTGCGCTCATTCACTGTACTTGATTACCCTTACTGCAACTGAAAGTTTTGCGTTAGAAAGTGTCGTTTAGAACACCGATTTTAGGACTATTATGTGAGACGTTGGCGCAGATAAAAATTACACATTTGCCTTCTTTCCTTTGACAAGTGACCTTGAATACAATAAAACAACCTTGTTACTGACTCTTTCCAAATTTAACTACAAACAATTACATGTTTAGTATCCGAAACGCGAAGCTACTACCAACAGGGAAGGAAATCGTTATACTTCAGGTTGCCATGGTTCCTGTTTTAAGGAAACAACGGACTTCCCATTAAACCTTCTTACGTTTCAGATGCCACTTACCAATGATCCCAACACAATTGCTGACAAAATCGGCAACCAGAGAGGAAAACCCATTACAATTCTGTATGGAATTTACCAAATCAAAGCCCCTACCGTTGAAAGGGCGAAATGTACAAAAATCCACAGTCGCATAGAATAAACGAATACGTCAGTAGCATTCACTTGAGTGACTTACCACCTGGGTTTCGCCTAATCAATAATCTTCTCACTTCATCGTAGATAAATATCGCTAAACTGAAGGGAACTCCTGGGAACCACCAACTGGCACTGTTTGAATAAAATAAAAGCTGTCGTTAAGACTGAAGTTCTCGTCAGAACAATGTAAAAACAAATAAGAGACACTGAATGCAATAACATTTTAAATTCGCACGGACCAACTAGCATAACCATCATAGCGATGGAACTTCCAACAGTAAAATCGAGACTCCTAGAGGGCAACAAAATTATCAGGTATTGTGTGATCATAAAAACCTTTGCTTCCCTATAATAATATCATTTTGTTAAGAAGGAAATACAGGTTCTTTCTCATAGTCAGGGAAAACGCTACAAAACCGGAAACTTGTGCGCGACTGAAATCTTCGTTACACCGTGCTCAGGTTCTACAAGCAGCGGATAATGTCTTGATATGTTGAGTTGTACACAACATTTTTTTTTCATTACCTTACTAGAACCTGCCCTGTCAATCAAACCCCTCGGACGCCCACCCCCATAAGATACTAACAATTTCATATAGCATCAAGGTGGAAAAACGACCACCCACCAACAAGATATTGAGTCGTTCGAGCTGACAGCAACAACCGTTAAACTCTGCATAATGACCTTTACAAAACAGTTAATTCCGCTCAGTTCCTTAAGTTATGAAAATAGTACAAACTGAAGGGCTTTCTTGGACAAGTTAAAATCTGAAGTTTGTTTGCTGCAAACAATAACTTGATCAAGAGGACTAACGAAACAAGCAAGAGTTACTATTAACACATTGATTTTCATTGTACTGCGACTTCACATTCAAGTACCCTATTCCATATTAAAATGATAAAATGTTTCACTTACTTGAGAGATCTCAACCTGAGACCAATTTGTACACCAGGAGTGTAGGATAAGAATGCAGCTAAACAAGTTTCAAACACAAGGCCGAAGTTCAGCATGTGGTTTCTGTGTAGAAAAAATTAAGTGATTAATTGTTTAGTACCATATACATGGGAATAAATCATATAATAGAAAATCACTGCTGCCTCGAATCGACATGGTCACAGTCAACAATTCAGGTCAAATACAATCGGTATGTAAAGCAAAAACGTTTTCCTGATCATTTATCTTGGGTGCACAAATGAAAGCAGGCATACAACGGGTCACTTTCTCAAGCTCATTTTACTGCCTGTTTAGAATATTTCGACAGAAAAGTTTGTTCTCCCTAAGACCGAAAAACATCGCATGACAAAATGTGGATGGAAAGAAAAGCATGGGTCCCCAAGACAGATTCCAAAAATTTTAAGATGGAACTGCAAAACCAGTTTCGCTTTTTAATACTGCACTAAAACAACACTACAATCCTATAAATAAGCAAAGAAACTTGGCGGCCTATTTACAAACGCGTACAGCTTCCTTTGATGGTAGTAATAGCAACTCGTTCATGTTTAACGTGGTCAAATAGCAGATCGTCACATCAACCTGTACAACAAAATTAAAAGATAACGTTTAAATTTTAGAATTCACAACCTTCCCGAGGGTGGCCCCCTAGCCATCACTAGCGATATACAAAACCACAAAATCCCCGGCGCAAAGCTTACAGGGCTCAGGGCTAACCCGTCGATCCCATTCTAATCAGCTACCTCCGCGAAATAAATCTTAGATCAACTCGTAAACTGAACCAAAACTTACGTCATTCCCTGGTGGATGACAGACAAACGTCTTGTTTTACAAATGATCAGATCTGCCCATTGCACAACGACGATCGTCACGAAGAAGGCTGTGTGGCATGTTAATTCCAATTCCTTGCGCTGCATGTAATTCTACGAAACAAGACAATAAGGACACTAGAAATATAGAACATCAAGTACCATGCATAAAATCCAGGAGTGGAAGGTAAGATGAAAGTAATAGAACAAAAGGGGGCGAAAATGAACACGCTGCTCACATAGGATCAAATTTCGAAAGAAAATGTATCAGTTGTTAGCGGGCTAAACACAACCTGATAAAGGCATAAAAAACAGCAAACGAGCAACGCATGTTGAACGATCCCCGTTTCGATATACAGATGCTGCACAGAAGCAAGGCTAATAGTCGACTGGTTCATAGACCTCTTACTTCGCATGATCTTCAAAAAAAGTAGGGATATATTTATTACAAAAGTAGCCTTACCCACTCTTGGCCATAACTGTCTTGCAAGCTGGTAACTGCCCTACTATCCCATTGCCGTCTAATATTAAGCAGCTTGCCAGGCAGGAAGCCATTTTCTGCCATGATAACGAAGTACGTGAAGAAACCGGCTGACGCCTGAATCATTCCGATTTGCCCATAAGCCATACTGATCAACCTGTTCGAAAAAGAAACACTTTCTTATGAAAATCGGGAACAAAAGTATTATAAAGACGCTACGCCTTCAGCGTCCGTATCTTTTGTACGACGGAAATCCTTCCAGACACGTTGCAAGACGCCCAAAACATGATCACCTCTTACTCCTGGACCTTTTCAACATCCATACGCTCTTCTTAGACTACGGTCATATTAACAGCATAACAACATACGTCTCTTAAAATCAATCAATCAATAAAGTCGCTATTTAAAAAGCACGACCTACCTCTGATTTACAAGTTTGTCGTGGAGTGGGTCACGAGGCTTCCTCTGCATAATGTCAGTTTCAGCCTTCTCATAAGCAAGAGAGATAGCAGGCACCAAATCTGTACCCAAATCGATGCAAAGGATGGTAATAGTTCCCAGAGGTAAGGGGATGCTCAGCAAAATAAAGAACAAGAAAGGTGAAATTTCGGGAATGTTACTCGTCAAGGTGTAGGCAATAGACTTCTTAAGATTGTCGAAGATAAGTCTGCCTTCTTCGACTCCTGTGACAATGGATGCAAAATTATCGTCCAGAAGAATCATATCTGCAGCCTGTTTTGAAACATCTGAGCCAGCAATTCCCATAGCGACACCTACAAAGAAAAGTCAATTGTATAGCCACAACTAGATACTTATGTTTGATAAAACATGGAGAAAACATTACTTTAAGACAGGGATTCTCAGCATGGGCGATACGAATGGATGTGCTTTGATTAACTTCAAATAGATGTCAAAGACATGGCTGGTGTCAAATCATCAGCCTCCTTGAACAGACGGTCGAGTAGTTTCGTTTTCATGATTGTATGAAGGTAACCACAACTTCGGGCTTTAGTCCCGCTTCAAACAGCAAGCAATTCCATATCTCGATCAAAATCTCAGCAATTTCACAGATTCGCAAAGACAAATTGGGGTAGTCCATTTATGCAATGCCCCCTATATAAAAGCATTATATATGTACCTATTGGTCCAACGGCTCAAAGCGTGCCTCGCACTTAATAAAAGACCACCCTTTTCCCTACGCTCGTCTAAGTAGGGCTATAAAAAGCTATTCACCATTCGCTGTTCTAACAACTAAAATGGGTGCCCAAACTTATGGTTTACCCGAAGTATATGGTGGATTGCAGTAGAAGCAACAGAAAATATCGTTTTTGCTAAAAACATTTGCTTGTAGCCCAAAAATGACAATGGGGTCTAAGTGCTTCGTTGACCTATGCACTCAATAAGGCCGGGAATAAGCAATAGGGCTCGTTTACTGGATATCCTTATAAAAGCGGGACAACTTCAGGTCTGGAGAAGTCTCGGCAGGCGACGCTATCCACCAAGAAGGCAGAAACCTTTTCAACAGGACGTTTCCTTCTTACAGCATAGATGAACCTTACCTATGTCTGCCTTCTTCAAAGCTGGAGAATCGTTAACACCATCTCCAGTTACTGCAACAATGGCACCTAATCTCTGGCAGCCTTCTACAATGGTCAGTTTCTGCTGTGGCGATGTTCTTGCAAAAACGATCTCAGTGTGGTTCTTAAGTATATTATCCAGTTCATCTGAGCTGGTGTCCTACAAAAAAAATTAAGGAAAATGTATGACGAAGTGGGTACGTAACAGAGGAATGTCGACGAAAACTACACTCATTATCCGACGCCAGGAAATAGTACAAAATATAGAAATCAGGTTATCTGTGCATGTTTTCCATACTTTCCTTGTACTTTTACGTTATCAACTCATAACAAAAATACGACAAATAGAACACTTTTACCCGATGAGCTTCAGCATTTCTTTTCATGTACTGAGGGTCCTCAAAACACCTAGTCATTCTACAACTAAAAGTAACGATCTCTATTTACCTTGTACCTAGAGAACTGAAATACTGCCGGCGCATCTGTCTGCATGCTCGCAAGTGGCTAAATCCACGACAGTACAAAATCAAGGCAAGTCCTGGGTTTGTTTTTTGAACTACCGAAAATACACTTTTAAACGTATTTAGCATGTTAAAACATCATCATTGTGTACACAATGTGCGTGCATAAGTTTCCGTAACATAACAAAAGTCAATTTTGAAACGTACCTTTAACTGACTTCCATGAACAACACAAGCATTGGCCTCGCCTGGATCCACATCATCTACAGCAATATTAAGTCTCTGTGCAATGTCTTCAACAGTCTCGTTTCCTTCGGATATGATACCAACACCCTTTGCAATAGCCTTTGCCGTAATAGGGTGATCACCAGTCACCATGATGACTTTAATACCAGCACTACGGCATTTGCTCACTGCGTCAGGTACAGCTGCTCTTGGGGGATCTATCATCGACATCAATCCGACAAAGCAAAGGTCTTTCAGAGGAAAGTTCGGCGGCTACAAAGTGAAGGACAAAATAGCGAGAAAATTCGGACAAACTAGAAACCTGTACTTAAAACACATAACTGCTTTATTGGACTGATATGCACTTGTTGCCCAAACACCACAGTCCACGAACCCCACAAACACAAATTAAAGGCACTATAAACAAAATGCGTACGTTTTCCCCTCCACGTGAGCTTCAGCACTTCTTAGAGGTAATGAAATGAATAATCAGGTTTCATATTTTCTGAATCATCACAAGCTCAGCCATCGGAGTACGCATTCCAATAACACACATTTAACCTTTATTTCTTTACGAGTTCCATTTTTAGAGCACTGTAGAGATACCACTTGGTACCAAACAGGGATACACAGTTAATAGTCACTTTCGAGAATGAAAGAAGCTACTCTTTTAAATATCAACAGAAGGGGAAAAATTCGCTTAAAACTTCTTCATAGTACGTACATCATCGGTGGAGAATTCGAAACCACGCGGGAAATCTTCTGTGGGCAAGTAGTAGTTGCAAAATCCTAAAACACGTTCGCCAAGACCACCAAGTTCAACATATGCGTTATTGAAAGCCTCCTTCATTGAATCGTCGAGAACTTCTTCTTTGCCATTCATCAGAATAGTGGAACACCTGTCCAAAATCCTCTCAGGAGCTCCTTTCATCACAAGCAAATACCTGGCAAACGTAAATAACAAACAGTAAGCATCCTTAAAATACTTTTATCTGTTATCAAATCTGGTTTTAATACAACCAGTATTAACATAGTAACAAGTACATAACGCTGTATCACAACGACCGATACCAAGGCGGGCTCCACAACAACCTATACGATGGCAATGACTTCTAAATTGAAGTGTAATGACTTAAAGCGGACTTTACATCATTTTGTATAGAAAAGGCGCAAAATTTTGGCAGAGTATCAAAATCAGTAACTACGAAAAGGATTCGCAAACGGAGCACCCTCCTTACTCCTCCACTCTCCTTTTTTTAAACTTTTTGTCTGTTGTACTTAACTGAGCTTTTTTAATTCCAATGAAAAAAGTTTTAGAAGTCTTCCCTATGCTAAAAGTAACAATCTTTCTTTTCTTCTTTCAAATGCCTATTAAATTCAACTCCTCAATTTGACATTTTTGTACTATCGTCACCTTGTACTATACCCCTGTTGTACAATTTTGTTATTGAAGTATTTTTCAGAGTTGCGCAAATATAAAAAGGACTTTCCGTAACACTCTTTAAGACAGAACACAACAACGTAGGATAAAAAAAGAACACAGATCAATTCATAAGTTCAGAAACAATTTGCTATTTCAAAACAATTCTACCTTTGATCTTCCCCTTCTTGCTCGTGGATTGACACTTGATATTTGTTTGTCGAATTGAATGGAATCTCTGCCACCTTCTTGTTTTTACTTCGTACTTCACTAACGTTTCCAACCGAAAGTTCCACAAATTTAAGAATGGCAGTTTCAGAAGCATCGCCAGAGCACTCGCGCTTTAAAATGGGCACCTCCTCCTGGCCAGTTTTGAACTCTGCTCGGTTACACAAAGCACCAATCATTGACAAGGCTTTCCAAGTTGCTGAGCCCTAAAATAGATAGTCAAGACCATGCAGTGATAAAAAGATTTCCGAAGCCTTCGTTCACTTAGTCAAAGGGTTAAAGCGAAGGAATTATGTTCTTTGGAAACTCTGCAATAACAATAATGGCATGTGTAAGAAGGTTGCGCTGGGTTTTTATAATACACATCAACTGGTGTGTAAAGAGAATAACAGGGACAAATGACTACGTCCTAGTATGTTCCAACAACACTAGACCGATAAGTATCAAATTGGCGCCGAACCACTCTTGACCAGATAACGCGTAAAAAGTAACGATAGGAGAGTGAACAAATCGAAAGTAATGCCGCACAGAAAACGTAACTAAAAAGTAAATCTTCACAAGATCTCCATTTAATATACCGATATTTGTCCATGCTTTAACACTTGATTTCAGTGAAACTCTTATTGCAATCGAACGACGCGTTCATACAAATGTACGGGAAATTGTGGATACGATCTTGTATGTACATGTTGGATCTGCTCTGATCCGAAACAGTTGTAGTCAGTGTCAATGCAAACAATGATCGAGTTTAAGTAACTTATTATCAATGATCTTCAATCAGTAATATCTTCTCCACTGAAGAAATATAGCACCATCGTGCAAAAGCTCGGCCAATGAAAAGTCCAGGAGATGAAGCTGTAGCAACCTATCTTACAACTATGAATCCTGACGGAGATTAAAAAACCTAAAATTGCATGGGTGGTACTTTTCTCGATAATTTTAATACCGGGTCAAAAAGAAATGGACTAAAGCACAATGCATCTAAAAAACATCTGAAGGACTGTCAATGACTATCTCTCAAAGTATGACACAAGCATACCTTGTCGTGTGCATGACCTGACTGGTCTTCTGTAGTATCTGCTTCAATAATTGTATTGTCAAACCACATGTGAGCTAGCAAAGGAGGAAATATCGCATACATTAAAACACAATCAAGGACGCTGATCGACTCTAAAGTTACTCGAAAAAGGACATCATATAAAGACTATTTCTGGAAAACGTGGCCACTGCTTTGTATAATTCTAAAACGGCCTTAAATGTCAAAAAAGTACTTTTATAATAAATACACACATTTTTTGACTTCACTAGCAATTTCTGGCAAGTTTTAATGAATCACGGATATTTTCAATCATTGTATTGCGGGGCAACTACCTCCCCCGAATTGTCCGTCACTGCAGGGCCGGCGAAATGGATTTGGAAGTCGGGTGGCCAAATGGGTGTGTCAAAATAACTTTTACATGCACAATGTTTCAGATCAAACTTAGCAGAAAAGTGGGGCGATGCCCCCGCCCTCCTATTTTGCGGGCCATATATTGATCACCGTCACATATGATACAAGTATGTACATAGAAGTCAATGGTTCTGACACAATGATGAAACACAGAATGTACTGGCATGCAAATCCTTCAGAATCTCTACTGTTATTGGAGACAACTTGAACAACAGTGGTGCAATAGTGTTTTGTTTTGTTGGTTTGTTTTTTTTTTGGGGGGGGGGGGGGGTATTTTTTTGGAACCGAAACGAGGTATTACCTTTCCATCTATCAGATAATAAGACACGAGATCATGTGGTTCAAAAATAGAGAACTTGTGCCCCTAAATAGGAAAAAAAAGGCGTTACTTTTGCGACCTTAAGTTCAAACAATATCATACCTACTGTCATCCTGTTTTGGGTCAAAGTTCCTGTCTTATCAGAGCAGATAACTGATGTACTACCAAGAGTTTCCACAGCTTCTAAATGTTTTACTAGACAATTCTTGGATGCCATTCGTTTTGCAGTTAATGTCAGACAAACCTAAAAATGGAAAGAATTGAAAACTACTTTTAAAACCTAAACTCTAACAGCATGCACTGTCGATACTTCAGATAATAACACAGGTTAATCTAAAATATACAAACAGGATATCTACATTAAAAACTATTTTCATATGGAAAGGACCAAGTTTGACATTCGTAAGGCTACAAACTACACAGCAAAAAGAATAAATCCATTTTGTCTATGAGAAGTTTTCCTGGTATAAAAAAGGAGGTCTTCACACTAAAGGCTGGGATATTTTTAACAGACTTGTTACATAACTAGAAGGGCTATTTATCTGGCCACCATGACGTGTGCATCATTGGCCAATCAACTAAAGCACAAATAATTAAGGCATTGAAACCTACTTCGTGCATAGACATACATAACAAGCTTCTGTTTATTTGCATTGAGAACAACATTTATAATCACTGTGCATCTTGAAAGAACTACACTAAATAAAATCTCAGTGCTAGATAAACTGGTTGATGGCCCTTAACATTGATTAGGTACGTAACTGAAGGTATGGGCCTCCATGTGAATAGCAGAAGAACCCAGCAACCAGTCACAATAAAATTCTGATACCGCCTGATACTATCTGACAATCATCAATTTTGCCTAGGTAATAAAGGGTGAACTTTTCTGAATCTTACAACAAATGAATCCATGGCAAATGTCAAAACATGTCCCTAATACAAAGTAGCCTGAATTGACCACATAATGGTCAGAATAGAAGGATTTTGTTGTCAACAGCAATCCAAATCTATTTCCATACTCTCTGGTATGCTTACAAGGAATGATCCCATGGAAGATATATGTATGAACATGACTTCCAGGTTCAACTCGTACCACAATGATTTGCTCACTCGTATAACATCTGCCAAGCATGAAACAACCAACTTTCCCTAAAATGTGTATACTTCAACAGTTTGATACTAAAAGTGGGGGGAGGAAAAACCATTCAGGTGGTGGATATAGGTGAAAATGTACCATTTAAGGAAATTTTGCACATCTAACCTTCTCAATGATGTATCTAAGAATTTGACTAAAACAAGTCAACTTCACCATTTACATGAAGTGAAGAAAATCATCAAAGATCCTACCGTAACAGTCGCAAGAAGTCCCTCTGGAACATTTGCCACAATAATTCCAATAAGGAAAATAACAGCCTCCAGCCAGTGATACTTCATAATGAACGAAATAATGAAAAAAGTTACTCCTAAGAAAACTGCAACAGCAGTGATAATATGTATAAAATGTTCAATTTCCTTTGCAATAGGTGTCTTTCCCATTCCCAGTCCACTTGCAAGATTTGCAATACGACCCATAACTGTACGATCTCCAGTATTTATAACAATTCCTTTACAAGTTCCTTCAACAGCATTTGTGGAAAAGAAAGCAATATTTTTGGTTTCCAAGGGATTATCATTAGTGAACTCTGGACTCCTGGATTGGGGCTCTGATTCACCAGTGAGTGACGAGTTGTCAACCTTGAAAAGAAGAGAAAAATGACAATGAGATGATGTCGAAGGTGCAAACTGTAGCTACTCCACAAAGCAATGCAATTCAAATGCATGGAAAGAAATTGCATTTTTCTTCTATCAGATACAAAACTTTTTGGTGCCAGGTTTTCCACTTTGGAATGTTCTTCTTTGCATATATTGTTTACTTTAACCATGAAATGTTCTTACAAGCCATATAATAATCCAGAGGCCAAAGAAAATGGGCAAGATATAATTCCAAAAGTCCCCTGTCTTCACTAAACAAAGAATATCACTCAACTGGCTTTATGTAACTTCAAAAAAGTTTACAAGTATCCATGCAGGAACAACCCCTTGGTGACCATAACATACATAGGCAGAATCCTCTACCACTTTCGTAGCTACTTACGATAAACAAGCAGGCATTTTAATATGAATATGTTGTCCAAGTAATACAGTAAAGTCCTCTACAAACCTTGAATCCTCTAGATTCTATCACTCTTATGTCTGCCGCAACCCTGTCTCCAAACTTGACAAAGAGGATGTCTCCTACAACAACATCTTCAGCTCCCATTTCTAACTTTTTACCATCTCTCATTACTGTGGCCTCTTGGGGTATCATTTTCTTGAAACTTTCCATAATCCTGGAACTTTTTGACTCCTACAAAAACATGGAATGCTTTTATGAATAGGCAGTGGCAACCAGGTGTTTTACAATGTAAAGATATTCAATAACATAAGGCATAAAATGATATACCAAAATGCAATTCATCACAAAAAACAAATGACCTTTTCTACCCTTATAGTCATTCTATCAATTGATGTAGTTTTTAATCCCTCTACAGACAACCTATCTTTTATAGCAAGCTCACATGACTACAGGGAACACACTACTAATACATCATCATGGCCTATGATCTCTTATTCTAATGAAAAGGACCTTCTATTAGAGTGCTACAGAATTAATCATCCACCAAGCAAACTTGTTATCTTAAAATTCAGAAGAAACAACAGAGATTGTAAGTGTGCAGCAAATACTAATATACACAAAAATAGTTCAAAAAGAGGGAGATAATGAATGACCACAAAACAACAACTATATAACAGTAATCCACAACAGAAAGTTTTACCTGATAGTAAGAGAAGCATCCTGTGATCACAACCACACCTGACAGCACTATTCCAAGGTACAACTAAATAAAAAAGAAATGAAAAATTGGTCACAAAGTATTCCTGCTTAGAAGAACAGAACTTTTTGTATCATCTTATATCAAAGAAGCCTCAGTACGTTTTCTCATCACATCTAGTCAGTGGATTGACAGATATGAGATGTCATCAAGGGCCAAGATATTGCAATATGTAAATGTGCAAATACAGTCAACCATTACTACAGTAACTAGGCAACGCAAGAAAAAAATCCCCATGTCATGTCAAATATATTACATACATTACATGGTTGATCTATAAAACTAGAAAAAGGCCCTAAAAATAGAATTTCCAGCAAATGACCCAGAACAAGCACCTGTGAGCCTATTTCCCAATAAGAAAGTGAATTTAGTCGAGATAACTTGCAAATGGTAAGCCCAAAAACATTGATTCAGAAACCTTCTCTCCCTACTGCTGATTGCATAAATGAGCAGAAGAACCAAGTCTCACATACTAGGTTGTTCTTTGCTATATTTACCTTCAACCTGAACCAATAACATGCATCAAATATGAAGAATGCATACATTGTAAACTAGTTGAAGATGAAGTTGTAAGCTGGCTGCTGGAATGGTTCATTACAAGTGAAATTTGTTAAAACCTTATTGTCAAACCGATTGGGGCTTGTTGGGGCTGTCCTGAGACGTTGTGATAGGTTATCCTGAAGGTGATAATAGGGAAAAGTTGTCAAATGGGCACAAAATGTTGGCCCATAACTAATCCCAGCTGTATCTTGCACAGTCACCCTAGACTCTGCGATCTCTCATCATACCTCCTGATAAGCAGAGAGACATCACCCTAGACCCTGCTTGGCCATTCCATGTCAAATCGTTTAGAGAAATGGCAAATTCACCCATCTGTCAATGGAATGTTTCAAAATATTTCATCAAGTAAACTAACATCTAAAAATCATCATGTGGCTGTCCATCCTGATATCATAAATATTTTCTTCTGCTGTCTTCATACCCACCATATGTGCTAAAAACAAATTTATCACACGTGCCAGGAGAGATTAACTAAAACTGCCAAACTTTCAGGTCCAATATACTATTCCATTTAGTCAATCAACACAAGAACCATCCAGGATAGCAGTTCAAACTATTTGGATTCTAGAAAGCAGTTAATGGCAGATATTGTCAACAGCACACTGCATTACAATAGAATGCTCACTCTTGTGCTTGCAAGTAACATCGAGTACAGCATTTTGATGGAAAACTTGACGAGTTATAATTTTTGACTAGAATGTTCTAGTATTTGATGAAGAAAGTTTCAAGCAGCCAGGTTTCTCTAAAACTAAGCTTGGTTTAAAAAATAAAGAAAATCCATGGCTTAAATTCTCTGGATGATTTGCCACGGCATGAGCACCCATCACATATTAATAATGAAATGCAGTACAAAGTAACAAAAGCTTACTATAAGCACTTATTTAATGCAAACAGAATTGGGAAAAAATAAAAGAAAATAACTACAGACATACAATGCATGCATATCCAGTAGCAGTGAATGAAAGCTGCCTTGACAATATCTACCTCATCTTCCGCTGGTTCTTCCTCACTGTAAACCCTGATGCCATAGGCAAAGAAACAGAGGACTGCACCAATCCACAACAACATGGCAAAGCCACCAAAGAGCTGCTTCAAAAATTTCACCCATTCTGGTGTTGTCTTCGGAGGTGTCAAACTATTAGGACCATCCCTTTCTAGTACTTCTGCAGCCTTCTCCTTAGTTAAACCCTAAATTGGAGAACAGTTTTATTACATAATTGTCAATTAAATACAGAAATAACAACTGTACCTCAATAAAAATGAATATAGTACTGGGCTTTCAAGTTATTGAATTTTTGGCGAATGACAGGAAATCTGCTCAGGTATGTCAAGATTTTAAAGCAGGGTAAAAAAACCACTTGCATATCTCCTTATACAACTTGGGTCTAAACACTTCCAGACTTTGAAACATGTCTTACTTTGCTATTTTGAGCTTCAAATACATATAGCTATGTGATGACAGGTTGTTAATGACTTCATGATTCCCCTCTTGAAGCAATGCCTGGTTATAAATATAGAATTGTCTTAACATCAACTGAACCTACTTACACACACACACTGAAATTTCAATAATTAACCTAAGACATTTAACAAACTTTGACCAGCTTTTGTAACACTAACAACTTGACTTAAATTGACTATTGTTTTATAGACTGCCATGCAGGTTTGCGATGATATCAGGTAGTGAAGGTAATACTCATCGTGGTAAACAAAATAATGGCCCATTAATGAGAGTGTGAAATGTAGCAGATGAGGGATGGACACCAACCAACCAACCATTAGAGAGGTTTAAAAAAGAACACAAAATAAACTGGCAAAGGCATTTCAAATAGAAATCAGTAAGTACAATTCTAAGAGACATTTCCTGGTACTCCTAACACAATGCTTTGATAATTTGCTTGCAGTAGTTCTGCAGCAACAGCTGTTATTCACAAACAGCATGCACCAATGCACTGGTTTGTTGACTAAGTCAGTCCTCCATTATCAAAGTTGAATTAATGCTGTATGTCACCATAGATAGATAAGGCATGTTTGTGCCAACACAAAGGCACTTAAATTGCAATAACTGAATTTAAAATTTTCTGTCAATGCTACTTCAAACTGCAGCTTTCCAGTAGTTGTAAGAATTGCAAGTGTTCTCAAATGAGCCCATACACAGCTGCACTATCTAAGCTCTTATGCCCGGTTCCCGCTGCGGGATAAGGCTTGTCATTGTCGTTGTCTTGCTTCAAGACAAAATGGGAACCGGTCGTCTTGTCTTATCTTCTTTTGATTGACAGCTTGCAGCGTAAGGCTTGTCGAGTATAATGAAAAAGTTTTCATTCTTGCAAGACAAGCCTTGTTGTGTTCCTTTGTTCTCAGCATTCTATTTTGGAAGATTGCATGTGTGGGGATCGTTTGAATGAACATCCAACTGAAGTAGTAGTGGAACCTGACGGGATCCTTTGAATCACAGTAAAACATCACTTAAGTTGTCTCTTCCGAGATGTGTCAATAGAAGTCAGGTGCTCAACCAAGACATCAACATCAACAAGGACAACAACAAGCCTTATCCCGCAGTGGGAACCAGGCTTTAGTTGCATCATGCTATTTCTGCTTTAGTATCTGGGTCCACCTTCAGCCAACGTGGCCTAGCGGATAGGTTTTTTTAAACTGCTTTCAGCCCTGTTCAAGGCTCAAACCACTACTAGGAACAGGTTACTTTTTCCTCTTCAGATGACAATCTATTCATCCTATTATTCTTGCAGTCCCCCCTTGGTCCTGTCTCTCCAAAACAAATTTGTTTCACACTTCAGTCGAGAAGATGACAGAGCACAGAACCTCTGGGATTATGGCAGGCAAACTCAGGGTTGGTTCAGACTCGTGACCCTCAGAGGGCAAGTGTACCAATATGCCACTTCTGTGTAAATCCCTAGTCTTCTGATTGAGGGGACAAGAGGGTCAGGGTCTGATTCTGGGAAGGTTCATTCGTGATGCAGCCCATGGAATCCACCAAAAACTCCAGCAGCAATCAATTGCCATTGCAGGATATCGATAGAACAGCACACAACAGCAATATTTCTAAATTCAAGAGATTGTTCCTGGGACTGAAAAATGGAACCCTTGACAAAGTTAGAAGTTTTCTACTGCGTATTAAGATCTGTCACATCAAAATCAAGGAGGAATGATTTTTCTTCAAAAACTTGCGAGAACCTCCTCAGCAATGTTTTGCTGTCGTTATCGTCTTTGTCCCTATCAGTTACAATGGCACTGCTGAATGCCATTACGAATTCCATGGGCTGGTGATGTCAGGAAGGGCATCCATTCTTTTAGTGCTTTATGCTGCAGTAACAAGTCCCATGAAAGTGGGCTCTGCCTCATATCATGCAAAATGAGAGACAAAAGTTTGAAGTATTAAATGAAAAAAAAAGTAGCTAGGTCAACTTAATCAAGGCAAACAAACAAAGAATCAAGGGTTACGCTTGTACCTGTACACATGACAGTGGCAAGTGATTTCCCACATGTCAAATCACCAACTATACAACCATCTCAATCCCTGCATCCCTCGCCCATAAAAGGTGTTAAAGCTATTGCCACAATGGCATTTTTCTTTCGTTTTAAGAATGTGCCAAATTACAATTGATATGAATCAGTCAGGTATAGATCTTTGAAGGTTCAAAATATAACCTTGGAATGGGAACAAACTTGAAAACACAGTGGAATACCCAATGTAGTTATTCAATAACCCATTCCAACCACCAGCTTTAAATGTATTTTTTCTGTCCTAGATAGATTTTACTTGTTCTTCTAAAACACATCTGTTATGAATCCTTGAGAAATCAGCTTATCATGGTTGTAACCCTGTATGAAATTTGGAAGGTGATGCAATAGTAAACTAGCAAAATATCTCGTCTCTGGCCATGTTGTTTAATATAAAAATTACGGGCTAGGCTTTAAGGCTCTTGTTTACATACGTTTTACAGTATGCTAGTCTCTCTGTACGACAACGAACACTTGTATACTAGCATCTGTGCCCTCTGGATAACGACAAAAACTTCCCAGCCTCGCTTTCGTTTACTTAATCTAAATACCTCTTGCGTGATAAGCGAGCGAGCTCAAAGAACTCGGCATTTAGCGCTATGAGACTACCATACGTCTATGGACCTGTTTTCCCCCTTAGTTTAAACGAAAAAGCCATAATCAAACTGATCCGACGAAGTATCGTGGAAAAAAACTAATAATAAAATGGAAAATGGCTAAATTTCACATAAAGCAAAATCACAGTAGACCAGCAGTTTCTTAACGTTCCTCACGATAGGCAGAAGTCAGTTCAATTAACTAGCAACTTCATAATGCAAGAAATACTGCTAGCGGTATAGCAAAAACAACATGACCTGGCAAATACCGAATGATCAAACTAAAATCTTAAGTAAAAGATCCTGACACGTGCTCGGAATAGCAGAACTTCTGTAAGGGAACTCGCGAAGCCGCTCGGAAGCACCTCGTCTGGGAGAGATCGGAAATAAGAAATTGATTGAAGTTCAAACATGAGGCAACGGGATATTGTCAGCCAAACAATAGTAGATCTCGTGTTAACTTGATGTTTTCTCGTGGAAGAACACACCTCATTTTCTGATGACGAGAAGTCTTACAGAGTGAGAAGGGACTGCTTCGCGTGCTCTGCTTTACGGGCAAAGGCATGACCTTAAACGCAAACCCCATGATTAAGATGAAGAAATACTGTAACATGAGTAACCGATTGGAGCGGTTTCATAACTAGAGTAGGTCTGGTTGAGGCTCAGCAAATGTCAGTCTTTTAACGACGCCTTGTTCCTCACAGTTGCAGATGTTGCAAGGCCTATCGTCTCTTTAACTGCTTTTCAAGTTCAATAAGGTGACATTACAAGAAATCGTCACAGCAACTTGTATGTTAGAGATTCCGCCTTACAAACCAAATGTTAATGTCATCGGCGAAAGCGACCACCATGAGCAAACTCAACAAGGAAGCCGCCCCCTAGATAACCTAACGACAACCTACCGTTTCAGGATTCACTCCAAGTCTTTCGTATAGTGCTTCTATTTCGATTTTGTGTTCATCCTAGAGCAAAGAAATATAGGGTCAGTTCGTCTCTCGTGTCTCAATCTATATCAATGAAGACCTGATATAAATACGAATAACAGCTGTGTACGAACGGGAGAGAAGTCAATGAGATTGAGGTTACACCACTAGCATGCGAGCTTTTCATTGACGGACGAATGATCAAGGGTTTGGTCACAACATCAGCTAAAAGCGTTGCTCTAACACGAAAATGTCGTCGCTTAAATCAGTCCAAAATTATCAGAATAAGGCATAACGAGAGTCCCTCTTTACAAATAGCCGCCCATTTCTACCAGAAATATTCAACGGTTCTAATATACCTTTCGTTAATTGAGACAAGTACTTTGGTGTTCTGAGCAGAATTTACTACACATTTCGGCCTTTCGACCACTAAATCAAATCAAAAGAAGGTCTACAACCAAGGAACTATCAACGGTTACAATCAAATCAAATCCCAATTGTGAACATGGGTTAAGAAACGCCTCTTCCACGGGAGCTATAAATTCCTTCACGCTTAAGTGGTCTACTTACCTGAATGATTTGTGAAATTGTACTGAAATATCTTTAAACCATGTGTACCACATAATAAAATGAGCGCCATCACATTCTATATTGGACAAGACGCATTAACGTCGAAACTTGAATACGATAAAGTACTTTCAACCTCAATGAAAGCTTCGCGTTGTAACTGTAATCCTCTTCCCAATATGGAAGTCGTTTCTGAGATCACAAGCTCAGCATAGCTCTCTAGAAATAAATGAAAATGGCACTCACCAACTCGAGTTCCTTCTTAAGATCGTCTAATTCTGCCTTCTTTGTTTTCTTTTTCTCCTTCTTCACCTCGGTAAGAGGTTGCTTTTCCGCGCTATCTTCGCCCTTTTTGCCCGGTTTAACTGCGACTCGGTAGCTGTCGCTCCGGCCATACTAGTAAAGGGAAAACAAAACTACATTTAATGACTCGCCACTCTGAACGTTCCTAGTTGCCTAGAATAGTGTGTGGCATGCCTTTTTACAAAATAGCTGAGTTCATCCTGAAGATAAAAACTGTTATAGTCGAGAAACGTTGAGACACCCAAGTATAGCCGATTGCAGCTGCTGTTAAAATGCATTGATGTATTATCCATTTCTAGCGTTCGTAAAAGACAAAATGCAAATATCACTTCCACAGCTAGTCGCAGTGTTAAAATAATATCAAATATGATGTATGCTACTTTGGAAACCAACAGGAAAACCAACCTGCTCAGGGTCTTCGACTTCGGTCGCCATGTTTCCCCACGCTCCAGCAGGAAAGAAAGGTTGGAAAGCTTGCGTAATTTATGCATAAAAACCACGTGGGATTCTGGGGTCGAATAATTAATGACATTGAAAAGCAACCTTTGACCACAGGGAAATGATACACAACATTTACACTGGTGGCAAAATCCTCCAAGAAACAGACCTCGCGTCCTTTCAAGATAGAAAAATAGCAACACGTACGTGTCTATCTATTTGCCTATCTCCAGCTGAGTTGGAAAATCAGATTGGTCTCGAGTCTATCCTACAAAATCAATATCAGTCACTTTATCATGACCCACGCTTATCTACAGACACCCAGGTACATTGACGTGTATGTCCCTCCTTCAAAGATTGAAGCAAATCAAACTTTGTATTTTTAATCACCATCCAACATATTCTATTTCATAGTATTTATTCAGCTAAAAATCAAAATATCCGTGAAACTCAGGAGAGAAGAATCATGAAAATCCGTTGGTTTAATAGATTCAATCGGATAAAGGCCCTATACGATCCAAAATATCATCGTTACATTTTATTTCATTTTTGTGTCACACAACCTTTAAAATGAAGCTCGTAGCAGACAGCTTCTATAAACAATATACATCTTAATCTACGCACAGGGTGAACGAAGGGAATCACTCGCTCTTTGCTACACCATCAATGAACACTGCCTCCCACTCGGGGACGTAGCTGGCACTTCGTAAATGGTGATGGTTATAAGCAGGATGAAGCCTGAGTTCAACAACTGGTTAGGATAGGATAGGATAACCCATCATCCGCAATTACATGCTTGCTCCTACATACCCACAAGAGACCAAGATAACTAGTTGCTCACGTTTGCTCATAAAACTAATCTCTTAGGGAATATATGCTCATGCTAGTCATAACAACAAATGCCGTATGACTATGCGGAGTTCCCCACGAGGTTTGAGAGCAGGGAGGCCAATCAGGTTGTGGAAAACAATGTTACAATGATAAGAAAATTTTTAAGAGATTAAATGCCAAGAGATTTTGTGTCCATAACATAAAGATTGGGATTGAACAAATACGATATTTCCACTTAAGATAGTAGAGTTTTTTGTTATTATAAGTAGTCAAAAAGTGGTGCAATCTCTCATCGTACCTCCTGATAAGCAGAGAGACATCCCCAGGGGAGACATAAGCTCCTGGGGGGCACTGAAATCATTGAGGTTGCTTTATTAACTAAGCAATTTATTCCTTCGCCACCCTGGCGTCAGGAGCCCTACTATCATCCCGGAAAATGTGAACTGCAAGGAATATCTCAGGTCAGGTCTCCCATCATTCAAGTCTCGGTGTGTTTACGGGCTGGCGCCTTGCATGGCATTTGAAATATTTGGAAAAAGCACTTCTGGTTATTTTTCCATCCACGCCCCTGCTATTGTGTGCTATTTGCTCGCTATCCACTCATTTGACGATACAACATTCAAAACACAGCCAACCGCGGCAGGTTTACAGGCTTCCGTTGTAGAGAGCATCAACACCCACTGTTCCGAGGAACGAACTCCGAGCTTGAAGCCAAGGAGATGACAACGGTAAAATCGTAGATCGATATCTATAAATATATTCAGATCCCCGCTAAAATGACCTAGCTTGCTAAGATGCCCAATTACACTCCTATAATAATGAACAAAGATTGACTAGGACTGTGCTTATATCAACCCCTCTATTTAGAGAGGAAATGCTCAAGAAAGTAGACGAAAGTTGAAGATACTTTAATACTATGACAAACCATTTGGCTGACTACAACAGAAGCCCGTAGTCAAACTAGGTTTTACATGATTTGTTGATAGAAAAGCATAAAATACTGACTTTCCATATCATCTAGGTGCTACTAACGAACTTATGAGAAACAGTTTTGCAGATAACGTATTGAAAATGGGTCTGACGTCTGTCATGCTTTGCATGGGCCTCGATACTCAGTGTCTTATGACAACTACTGTAAAGCGTTCCAGTACGTTAAGCTGGGCCTGTTCACCATGTTTTTTAACTAAGGCGAGTGATTCAAGGGACATAAACGTTACATCGAAGTGAGAGGGATCGTAACAGACGTAGAAGGCCGTTTTTCTGGCGAGTTATAGTTGAAATTCATGGGAACATAGCCCATTATTATGAGTAAAGTCAGCATCCTATCGGTGGCCACCCCCTTGGAGCCCCTTTTCCAGAAATCATCCAGGTTCTTACGGAAAGCATAAATGAAAAGCTTTCTTGATTTTGGACGTCTTTGACCGATGTTGTTCCCCTCTCCTCAGCAGGGCTCAGTGTAACTTGATATGATCTGCACCACAGAGGCACATGTATCTCGGGTAATCTTCTTTCGTCGACAATTATCACTTTCAAAAACGAAAAACTTTTCTATAAATCATATATGACAGTCTTGTCAGGAGGGAAACTGGTATGCCAGCTTGATTGCATATTGCACATTCCTGGTCTCTTTCGGCATGATAGAAAAGTGCAAAACGAACAGAATGCATGAACTTTGTATGTTACTGAGAATCAAGCTTCCGTGCTATTCGATTCTCATTTTCAGGTAACAATGGATTGTACAAAGAAAACCGTAAATTCCAATATAAATTAACGACACAATTTTTTTTGTCCAAAGCAAATAATACCACACAGGGTGCCCCATGAAAGCTGTCAGTCATGCATTGTTACCAGTTGAGCTGCGGGAAGGCAGGAAGCCGCCTAGGAGAAAAGAGGAGGAGCATGAAAACATCATTTGAAGAGAGTCGAGCACAGAAGCCAAGGGGGAATAGGGCACATTACCTCCCAAAATTACGTTTGGTTCTACTTCTCCCTATATAAATACCCAAGTGTACATTTTATCATTTTTTTGCATGATACAGACACATAATCATCCAAATAATACATACTCAGAGGGGGCTCACGCACCGGAGGTAGCAACGGCACAAGGGAAACTTCCGCTGTCCAAGGCCAACTATAAAGGATAAACATGGAGATTCTACCACCAAGACACATAGCTATCTCAAAAAAGCCCCTCCTACTGATTTGGCCAATCATTCTTCCTCTACTCAAGCAAAGTTCACGCTTGATTAATCTTTCGTTTACAAATACTCCATTTGAAAGATTGCCCTCAAAAAGTTTAATCTTGGAAGTGTTTGAAGAGATCATGTTCAGATAATCATTATTCAAAGAGATTTCTTAAAAATGGACGCTATAAGACGCTAGAATCCCAGAGATGCACTAACCCAAGATTGTCAAGTTATACTATTATAGAAATTGTCTTGCTAAGATGTACTTTCCTAGAATCCCTTTGTAAGAGTAGATACTAGTACCCTAAACCTAACACTAACCCTAATCGTACTTTCTTTGTAGAATAGTGGATCTATGGTTAAAAAATCCTTCTAGGAAAGGCCAACATCTCTAACTTTCTAGCATTTTACGCGTTCCTTCTTTAAGTGGCAAATCGAGACAATACGGAGAAGGAAGGCCGGAAATTTATCTAAAACAGTGAAATGATATTCGAGAATGCAGTGCAGCCCGCCAGTCCTAGCGTAAAGATAGTGATGTAAGCCCAAGGCTGAACTACTCCCTCCCCCCTCCACACACACACACACACACACACACACACACACACACATACACACACACATACTCACACATACAAACACACATATACACACACACACACACACATGCACACACACACTTATGGGGACAATGGATATTTTTCGCCTTCAGGTGGCACGAAGCCCATGATAGGCCTGAGCCCTCAAAATTACTGCTCTATGCAGATGTAAAAAAAGGTAAAACATTTTAATGTGATTCCAAAGGAGATCTGAAGGTAGGGATGCCGTGGGGACATAGTTCCACGTTTCTTGCCATATATACGGATATTAAATCACAAAAATATGTATTCTATACATTTATGCCTATGACATTTTAGCTATGAATTGACATGTTCCTATAAGGGAAACGATTCGTTGTCTTCTCCGTATAAAGAATTTATGATGAGCAATGTGCTTGAGCTAATTTCAACGAATGATGATTTCTGGTGACAGCGCCCATGACTTTTAACGTGGGGCGTCTAAAGGAACGATTTAAAAGAAAAATTGTACCACAAGATCACATGAAAGAAGCATAGTTTATCAACATTTTGAGAATCTCAATCGATTTTAAGCATAAATTATACATTTGGCCACCAGTAACCGTCGAATGCAAACTAGACAGAATTGACAAGATACTCAACCGAAAAGACCTCGGTCCTTATTTACAGATTAAAAGAACATCAACAATATCAAAGGAAAGTCCTTCTGCATAGTAGTGCAAAACTTCTGCACATATCAAGCACTGGGATAGTCTGATATTTAAAAGGCGAGTACGAATTGTTCATGAATGGTCGCTATAGGAATGAAGGGAGTACAGTAATGCCACCTGCCAAAATAATACAGCTTTACTACGAAATAGCGTTTATAATATCGTCAAAAAAAGGTGACATTTTCTTGGTATATGCTAGCTTTCAGCCATATTTGTATACTTCTTTCAAGTAAGGGGGCTATTTAGAAGTACTTGGAGACAAAAGATACTTCTGTTTTTCGTGTCATCAATGCAAAATTAACTACGGAACCAGTGTTAGACTTTTAAACATTCAAAGTCACATCTGCGATATAAATGCATCCATCATACACATACAAATGTTCATACACATGCTTACACATACACAAGTAATCATAAAACATCTGGGCAACGACTTCAGACTGATAACCCTTCATCTGGAGAAGTTAGTCAGTTGGAGTAGTCAAACTCCGATTATTCACATTGAATCTAGTAGGATTGTGATATTGCAACTGTTGGAGTGTTGAATTTTCTTTTGCGTGCGTAGTAGCGGTTTTTAGGGTATGACAGACAGGGTGGTAGCCAAGGTCCCCACGCTCAAAAAGGGCCCCTCCCTTTTACCTCAGGAAGTATTTTTAAGTCGATTTCTTTTCTCCCAAAAAGCTTTTCAGTAATTTGAGAAAGGATGAGGAATCACAAGTAATCACACAGATGTTGATAACAATATTTGTTTTAATAGGGCCCGCGCTGGGAAAGTGCCCAGGGCCCCACATGTCGGAAAATCGCTAGTGTGTGTGTGTACAAGGTGTAATGAACCACTTAACACTGAAGTACGCGTGTCTTCCATATGTAGCGAACAGTGTTCAAGGCAGTTTTCTGAAAAGCCGACGAGAGCACGTCTGTCATTATGTGGTCCCATTTTTCTCTACGTATATATCTTTCTTCCTCCTTTCCTTTATTCTTCATCATCTTAATAGACGAAATTTTACCTTTTGCAAGCAAAGTAGAGATGATCAAGAATGATTTCAGCAGTGAAGTATTTTCTTCCTCGTAAAAAGATGGGAAATATAGGTCCTATAAACGCTTGAAGTAGCATGTGATCTCCAAAAAGCCACCGTCCATTCCCCTCCTTGACCCTTCATTTATTGTAAAAATGTGTACCATACATATGGGGCAGAGTTTACTGACAACTAGAAATGCTTCATATATTTGTCCGTCGGCAATGCAAAAGAAAAATTCTCCGAGACCTTAAAATAAATTAATACATTTTCAACAAGACATATCTGGAATACAAGTATATGAAATGTCTAAATTTCTAATATCTATAAAGGATTTAATTTTTTGGAGCAATATTTACGTTTTGGTATTGTTTTTTGTCCAACTTTGATGGAACTGACCTTCGAGCATCAGTGTGGGTTTGTAGGTCAAACAGGGCAAGAGTACGAAATTTTCATAAGTCACAGAAATCTTGTGAAATCAACTGAACGCACTGAACCCCAAACCTACTTCGTCACAACAAATTCAAGGTATGTTGGCCGAGCGTTAACTTCATATTGTCAATATGTAGCAGAGATAACTATCCACGAGGGAAAAATCTGATCAGCTTAGTTGGATATCACTATGTAACTCTTAGCTAAACATATAATTCTGACTAAATCGCTCGAGGAGAGTGGGTCTATAGTGTAACTGCTGTATGTTGGCGAGAGGTTTTTTCGAGTGAGGCACAAAATTTAGTAAAAGTTCGAGTTTTTGGAGTACAATTTCCGACGGGCGTTTAAAACCACAAAACCACATATAGTTTGATAGAGGCCAAAAAACTGAGGTTTTTGTCAATACAGAAAATGTCAAGACGCGGAGAGATGAGTACCGAAGGCTACTTAATATGGATACATTCAGTAAAAGAAAGTCCTACGTCGCAGCTTTTGGTAAACATAGGATTATGCAATTCAAACCTATGCAATTCCTTGGCAATCTGTACACTAAAGAAAAGGACCAAATATGGATGTGCAAGTCATATCATGAAGAACAAATATCTACACCAATTTATGGCTACTTGTTTACAAGATATTAATATCTAATTTCGAAAACACTTTAACATGATAGAAAAAGATATTCTTGTCTATATTTAATACAAGACCTTGCCCAGAGCTATATCGGCGAGAGAGACAGAGAGAGTCACGGAGTAAGCCTTGTGTGTCAGATCAAGTCTCTCGATCTCTACAGATGTTTCGGGACCATCTTACTTGCTGTTGTGGTCGTGTTTACCATCGTTGAAGTCCCCAATGGTAAAGTCCTCTGTGGTAAAGTTGTCGTCCAAGTCATGGTCTTCCATGTCTCAAGACTGATTGTAAGTCTAGTGCTTCGTGTCTATTGATCACATACGAATGTGCCCAAAATGAAGATGAACTTTTATTCCTCGAACTTTGAGAGGAAATAATTATAAAATTGTTGTATAGTAGTCATTTTATTGCATTATAGGTTGATAAACTATTATGTATATTTATTCTAAAGATTGTATAAATTGTCCTTACCTCGCTCTACTTCACT
Source organism: Carybdea cf. marsupialis auct. non (Linnaeus, 1758) (assembly GCA_010016065.2). Classification (NCBI taxonomy): domain Eukaryota; kingdom Metazoa; phylum Cnidaria; class Cubozoa; order Carybdeida; family Carybdeidae; genus Carybdea; species Carybdea cf. marsupialis auct. non (Linnaeus, 1758). Next base: position 36,558 of record JAAAKL020000057.1, on the reverse strand, counting down.
TTTTTATACCCCGGGAAGTAAGCCCCCTAATTAATTTTGTCGGTATTTTCTTCGTTCTGTTTCCAGAATTGTTGGCTCTGCGGCCAACAAAGGAGTACAATCACTGAACTCAAAAAGGTCCTTTTAGTTCTAACCTCTTTAGGTAAGCAGTCCTTTCAGTCTTAGCTATGAAATTTCTTATTTTCTGGATTTCGTTAAAGGCAAAGTTGACCATAAGTAGAAAAGGTTCGGTTTGAAGTTCTACTGCACACTCCGCTGTCCAACAAAAGAGTTTCCGTCACCAGATAGACGTTAAGATAGAATGCTTGAGATAAAAATTTTGTAGGTGAAACCAAGACAAGAAATTCAAAAGAGATAGTTACAATGTTAGATAGAATACATTTCGCCAAGGTGGTATTCTGTTAAAGCCTTGGGTAGCCTCAACTCTCGTAAAAAGGGCAAAGAATGACACAGTGGTAGCACAAAACGATTTCATAGTTAAGGCCAAACAGTACTGGAAAATCCTTTGAAAGATATGTTATGACATGAACAATGTCATTCCAACACACTGTAGACATTTCTCGTCATTCATAATTCATAATAGAACTATGCACATATGTTCTTCGACCATGAAGTCAGTCTAACCCATTTGACGACATAGAAACAATCAAGTGACCAATAGCAGATAAATGGAAGCGAAAATATCCTAGCAATAACCTAAGTACGTGGTTGAATCATCTACCGTAAATTTATAAGTTTTGACCAGCTTCAGTATGGAAGTTTACTACTCGTCTATATACTATAACATCGGCTCTAACTGAAAACTTGAAACTCGGAAAGGAGTTTCTTAGTTCCCGATCGCTCTCCAAAAACCTGCCTTTCCCACCAATATATAAATTTATCATCGATAGTAAGTAAGAGATGAAGACAAGGGTCAATGGCAAATCAACAGTGCCATACTCTTGTAGATGTAGCCACACATTTCTTGCCTCATGTAGATTTCAGTTCACGACTACGGCCATGCATAGTGGGCTGCAACACCCATGATCAGCGCTTGACCGCAAGCAATTCCAAAGTCCCATGAGAATCTTTGACCATTTCTAAACTCTCAGCATCAAGTCAAGCGTCGTCGTGTAATCAAAGTTTGTTATTTTTATTCTGTAATTGATTTTCGTTTGGTATTTGGTCGCTCCAGCAGTATAATCGCGATTTGTGTCTCAATTCTCAAAACACGCATCCTGCGCGTTCATTAGACATTTTACCAAAGAGAAGCGTTTATTTCATCTAGTACAATCAAAATATATAATATCAAAGCATAGCGCGTATTTTCTCATTTCTGTATTAGTAAAATATGGTCAATATATAACCTTCCTCTAATCATTTGACAGTATGTATAATGCATCAGTTTATTTGACTTCGTGTTTTCCTACTGTAATTTTCGTGGCAGAAGTTACCGAACGGAATATCCAGACGAATCTTACTGTTGATAGATCTAGAAAAAATCTATGAAAGATGTAGAATAAACTACTTTTCTTTTGTTCCTTAACTGTAGCATTTCTAGTTTTTTTAACAACGAAGGGAACTGCAACTGAAATTAGCAGTGATTAGGTTTATTGGGATAGCGTGGCCAACGGGTTTGATTGTCTTTTCGTTCATGGGGCTCCTGGAACTGCATCATTTCAACTATAAGATATTTATTGATGAGCAAATAACTAAGCTGCGAGGGAATGAGTAATAAGCATATTGAAATTGGAATCACGAGACTAGTAAGCAAGTTAAGATTTAATTATTCTTCTCAAAAAATTATTTTGAGGGTATTGGGTTATGTTTACGCTACAGATACGCATTGTCTAATACAAGTAACAACGGTATGAGAAACACGCAAGTGGAATATTTCTCATGACCGTTACTCATTTAAAGTCCCAACCGGGTAAGCAATTTGAGCCTTGTTCAGTGCCTTTGTCGCTGAGAGTGGGTTTGGTGTGTGTGTGTGTGGGGGGGGGGGGGGGGGGGGGGGGGTTTGGTATGTTGTGGATGGGCGGGAGGGGGAAAGCGGGGTTCAAAAAGTGAGGGGGGTGAAAAAAGTGGGACCCCAGGGGGGGGGGGGGGGGGGGGGGGGGGGGGGGGGGGGGGGGGGGGGTGGGGGGGAGAGGAGGTTATGTATGTATGTGTAATGACTGAAGGTAGACATCAGTGTTACAAGATCTAGATGGTGAAAAATCGAGTGACCACAGGTAGTCGAACCCATGGTTTCCACAGTTGCGCTACTTACGACGCTTTTCCACCAAGTTACGGTCCCTTACCACGAAGGGAGAAATTTGGGATGTCTATGGTTGATATTGCGTCGCTACATATGTATTCTACCGTTCCGCGAAAGGGAAGCTCTTAAAGAAACACGGGAGGGGCAAAACGAAGATATTGCTCACCATACAAGATAGGTACATAGTACTAGGATCAAACTTTTCTGCCTATGGCCAAACAGTATATTGAGTCTACAAAAGCTTTGTTACCATTCCTAATCTAGAAACATACTCCTTTAAAACTAAAGGGGTCTCAACTTTTATGATTGTAAGTTTCAGTGGCTGTTTAAGTAGAAAGCACGTTAATAGCAGTCATAGCACCTTGGCGTAACATCTTTTGTGGCTACGATGTTTCCATAGAGTGTTCATATCGAAGATATCTTGCAAAGGATCAACGGTTTTCCTGTTTAGCCGAACGCGGCTTTCAAAAAGAGTAAACAAAATGTTTTCAAAATCTGTTTTTAAAATCTGTTATTCACATTTTAGAGACTATGTCTTCTTTGCCTTTACGTAGCCCGACCACTGATCTCTAAAAAAGAATGGATCAAGCTTCCTATTGTTTCCAACAGGGAAGAAGTGTAGTCATTGGTACTTGCCCCATTAGCTAAAATAAAGTGGGAAGGTCAGGCCATGCTACGTAACATTGTTGATAAGCTTTGTTTATTCGGGACTGAAATGGCGTCCAACGACTGACCTCACTTTGAGACGGAAGATGCTCGATCCAGTGTTTTTTTAGAGATCACTGAGCCCGACATTTGGTGTAATCTCGATGATATTCTTACCTTCTCATACATTATACATCGTTTATGGAATAAATGAAGTTCAATTCTTGGCTAATTTGCAATATGCTATCATTTATAGTTCCCTTGGAGAAGTACATTGGTATTTCACCCACTATAAACACTAGGTGACTTTTACTACCTGCAATTTAACATTCACTGGGACATTATAGGGAATGAAAAGCAATTTCAACCTAAGACTGCCTTTCCCAATTTCACAATCAATAGATAAGGCACTGGAGTGAAAGATTCTATCAGGCCCGTAGCTAAGGGGAGAGGGAGGAGAGAAGACGAAGAGAGAAGAGTCATCCGGTCCAGTAAAATCGGCATTATATTACGATGGATGTATAAGTAGCGGTCCATGAAGTGTGGGTAAAGGGCAAGGTGAACAACGTTTCATTGTAGGCTCGATACTTTTCTCCTCTATTTGGAGGTTACTTTGAGTAAGTCACTTTGTCTCGAAATACTCACCCGGACAGGGTGAGTTATAAATCTCTTTGAAAAAGCAACACTGCCTGCCTTCAATGAAGGATAATTTGAAATATATAGAAATAAATTAATTAAAGCTTCAAGTGTACTTCTGTTGACCTAAAACTTTTTTGTTCCTAAATGGATGAGGGTATGGTAACAATTTGACTACGTTGAATTACATAAATAAAACCGCCTATTTCGGCTTTATTCGGGACCTAGATTATGGAGGATGTTTTGTCTACTAAGAGTAAATCACAGATGGACATGCCAGTTTATTGCATTAGTCAGAAGTTTTAGACTTTAGTACATGAAACCAATATTAAATCAGTTAACGAAAATCTTCCGAATTTCCGTTAAAGTCAAAGATTTGACGTGATGACAAAGTTTTTTCAACAAAAAACCAAAGCCAAAGAATTTGAAGTAAGCAGTAGCAAATGCATAGTTTATATATTCTCGGTAGATTGTCATCAAATATAATTTTATAGCAACGAAACGGGTGGTTTATAACATTTCTATTACACACAGTTCTCATGTTATTCTTGTCTCTGTACGGATACAAAGTTTTTGATTTGATTTTAAAAGTGCTGACGTTAAATGAATTTTGACCTTAATACTTAAACTTTTAATTTTCTAAGAGAATGTATGTTTAAAAATAATCGTGTAAAATTTCATGTATGTTGATTCATTCCTAACAACTCTATGGAGGGGTTTGATTCAACCCTAGATACAGAGCTGTACCGAAGAGCATTATACGAATTTGGTTTAACAAGTAAGAATACACTACTCGTTGTTTTGGTAACTCGTTGGTAACAGAAGTAGCATTTAGCTACTTTGTTAGTAAATTGCCTGCTCTTCGCAAATCATATAAGCTTCATTAGGTGAGAGTCATTGCTTGTAAGACGTGACTTGTTGGATTGTTGGAATGTTTTGGCAACGAACAATGTAAACATTTGCAAAATTTCTCACCGTTCAATGAAAACTACCAACGTCATATATTTCAAACATACGATTGGTTATACTTCATGCGCATGAAAGTGCTGTTAAAAGATTATCAAGCCGGTAATGGAACCATTTATTATTGACATGCATTGCGACATTAGGGCATTAGCTGTGAACAGACCAGAGGCAAATCTGTTACGAACTGTTGGTGTGACAATGAAGGGCCGTTACGTATATAGGGAAACCATCAAACGAACAATCAAAAAGGTAATGTTAATAAAGTGTGTTTTGACATACTCCAAGAAGCGTGATCCTTCATAACTACCTGTTGAGATATGGGTTTGTCAGCTGATTTATAATGCTTCTTTGATTTTGAGTTCCATTTGCAAACACTAAAAATTCTCTGCGGACTAAGTGTTACCAGGAAATGCCGTTATCAACAGCATTGATGAGACTATTATTGGTTTTTATTGTTGAGTGAAAAGTAGAGCGTGCTAAGATCAAATAAGCGCAGATGCAACAACAATTATTGGACCATCAAATAGATATAGTGCAATACTTGCGCCATATTCCTTCAGGTCTGTGGCGGAGTTCCATAGTACCATCAGCAAAAATATGACCTGCTACATCCTCTTTGCAAAATTCACTTCTGTACCTGTCTAAATCAAGAACATGACCGATATTCTCAAGAAGCATGCCAGTCTTCAACTTAAAAGCTGTATGCAAATATAGTCATGTTTTTCTGTCAAAATGTCGGCTGATTATGTAGTGTCCCCCCGAAGTCCCACAATTTCCCTCTCAAAAATCAACGTATGATGTTGAGAATTTCCCACCTGTAAGCTGGAGCATTGTGTTTACTTCTACGATAGGAATGGTTTTTTACATGCAAATTCTTTGGCCTTGTTCCTGTTTCAGGTAACTTGCTTAGAATCGAGTCAGTCTCCATTTACGACGAGAGAGGATTATAGCATCCCTTCCTGACTTCGGAAAGCTGTCAAGCTCTTTTCTAAATGTTTATTCGGGTTGCAATGAATGTAGTCTCTCTAAACAATGTTGAATCAAAGTAATACAACTGTTGAAAGAGGACTTTTGGCCTATTGTTAAATTCTTTCAAAATATTGTTGCACCACCTGCTTGGAACGACCGTACTCAACGGCAATTCTATAAATCTTTCTTAACAGAAAAGAGTTCATAATACCAAAGATCATAAAAATGAGCTTCATGATTTCTGATAACACTAAGATATTTTTAAACTGTAGGAAAGCACACCAATGACAGAGATTGCATCATATGAATCTCAAACGGGATTGCTGTAGCGAGCTACGTTTCGTCATACGTACAGAAAATTATGTGCATGAAGCATTGGTTCAGAAAGAGTTGATGACACGTTTTGTTGTTTGCATGCCCTACTTTGATATGGTTTAAGACTGCTCAAGAAGAATACAATTTGTACTGTAATTCAAAGACCTTATTTTAGCTAGGATAGATTTCAGAATTTTTGTATTTATGACAAATCGTAATGATATTTAAAACAATACATTCGTCGGTAATTTGTCGCCTTCGCTCGTAACAATGTCAGTGGTAGTTGCCACGGCAATGCTGAATGTGGCCATGGAAACTCTATGGTGTGTTGTGGTTCGGATTATTGTTGGAGGAATTGAAATTTCATATCGAGGTGCGGTTACCTTTGTGTTTGTTGTGCTGTTTTATGATTATTTGACAGACAGGGTAGGGCACTCAGGCTCCTCGTTTTTGTAGGAAAAGGACTTTTCCTGTTTTATGTATACAAACACCTCTCTCTGCTCTCTGCCACCATCAGCAAACAATAAACGTCGTCAGGTGATTATCATGGTAATCTGTGGGCAAAAGAAGTTTCTGGGATTAGAGAACGTATCTCCACAGGAATTTTGATCCTGTGGCATGTTTTCTGATTGACGACTATTTTCTCACAACATGTGTCACCACATTTAAAATGTATTTAAGAAGTAAGTCTTTCCTCGGGTCAACTCTTACGTTTGTGGAAAGGGCGAACTTCTCTTAATGTCGAGGGAAGGTAAGGCTTTCTTCTTCCTTGAATACGCGCCTGCAAGTGATTTATAAGACAGGCGACGACTGGGTCATGAGTGGTATCTAGTCTAGTGAAACACTCACAAACTGCTCGTTTCCCACTTCACCTGCTTTCCCATGATGCAGTAGATCACCATGGATACAGTGCAATTACAAGAAATTGAGCTGAGTGCGTGACTACAACAGACAAGGTTTAAAATTGATAAACTTCAGTTTATAGAGCCATCTGGTCATTTCGCAGAGCTAAATTGTGAACCGAGCACCTAGGAAGGATTGAAATGAAGATGGACTGATTTCACACTACTTTAAACTTTTCTTCTCGCTCTTTGAGACAGCATAAACTTTTACCTCGATCCCGCTGTAGACTCTTGCGTAGCAACCAAATAGGAACATCTTAGGATTTTAATAAGAAATCATGTTTAACAAAGTGTGAGTGCGTCAGACAGATTTCAAATGTGTTAGGAGCAGATGGTTTATTTTACAGACACGAAAGATCTTTAAATGAAATGCCGTTACTTCAAACGTCAATGCTTAGCTATTGAAGAAAACAATTCTTGATATTTTGTTCAAAGGTAACACAAGTTATAATTAAATGTACTAGTTTCTAGCGTGTAAAAAACATGCAATGTTTATTGACAACTTTTGACCAATGGAAACGCAGGTGACAGATAGAAAGGACAATGGAGGGGCCAAAGTTTGATCCCACTGATGAGTCATCACAGTACGATTTGGCAAATAGCATATGGTTATAGCCTTGTAATGATGACGCTTGTCTATTCTATCACTGAAAATCTTGCAGATGATAGAAAGGATGTACGGCGTGTGGCGTATGGACTGTAGCATATAGCAGAGATAAGCGGACGAAAAAATTTTTGGACAACAGATTGCTTCTAAAATTGATTGGCCTGATGTCTTTCTGTCCGATCTTCCACCTGTCCCTAAACATCTTTCTCTGCGTCAAAAACATGGGGCAAAGAAAGAATTTATCATAGAATTATGAGAAATCGTTACCAATCAGTTTTGTAACCATGAAACAGATGCATCAAAGTGATATCAGGACACTAAGAACTATAAAGATCCAGAAGTTTTATATCTGGTGTAATAAGAAAAAGTCAGGTAGAAAATATACGTTTGGAGTTGACCATTATAATGTGGTTAACTTCAGGCATTATGATTTTCTCAGCAAATTAGACAACACTTGATTTATTTTGCGAGAAAAACAGTTCAGACCTGAGCTATAAGGAAAAAATACATCCCGATATTAGAGATTTCCCATCAATAAGAAACGCTCTCTGCCCACAGAAAATGAGGACAGAAAGAGCGCAGAAAAAAAAATTAGTCAGACGAAGAGTACTTAGCAAGAAGGACAGAATATTTGAAGTTTGCAGGGTTGTTCAGACTGCGTAAGAAATAGTCAATCAATTTTTTATCCTATGGGCTCTTATCGTTTGTGAGAAAAGAATAAATTGATTTGTTTTGTATTTGATTTTACAAGTAATTTAGTGATTTCATAACTGATTTCCACCCTTTCGCGCATTACCAATGGGTTTTTCTTCAACACTACGGCAAACTGTGCAACTCCGTATCCTACCAGGTTCCAATCACCAAACTTTTGTGTTTGTGCAAAACAGCATTCAAAAAGAATCAAATAAAGTTCAGTTTAGATGCCACCTAGTGCAAAGTTTAGATAGACATCTTTGTCGTGACTCCCTCGTAGGGAATAAATGGCATAAGGTAACTCAGAACGAGGTTATTAGTATCACTGACGTAATTTGTATACCAGAGCAGTGTACTGATCACTGGTGTTACGTTGATGTCGATATTAGGTCGGACAAACACCATGATAAATGTTTAATACAGTCCGCTATTGACGTTGGTGTCTGTAATTTGTTTACTTGATCTTATTGGCTAGTTATTTTATGTTGACACAAACTGTCAATAGTTCTTGCCACTTGGTAATAGATGTTGAAGGTGGAGTAGGAAGTTTGCAGATAAAAAGATCTACCAAACATTAGTTAGTGTGTTCGTTCAATGATTATTCTTTATGGTAGCGTTCTTACTGGCGCGGAAAACATTGCGAAGGTAGCCGGAATAATCTTACTTTCAAATCTCTGCTCACTTAAAAATGAACGCACTCTGTTAGAAAATGAATGAAAAGATATTGAAAAATTTAGTTGTTGAAGTTAAAAATAGCACCATCACCACTTAGGCCTGAACTTAAAAATGTAATAAGGTATCAATTTTAAAAGTAATTAAAAAGGAAAGAGAAGTCTCCGGCTCAAGATTATTTACAATGTTTGCTAAAAAGAATTCGCAAAACTGGCACTCAACGCCGAAATTAAGAAGCCAGTCGAGACACTACACTGCGTCAAAAATGGCAGGGATACCGATAAAACTGTCTGAGGAGATCGTGTTTCAATAATGGTTCCTTCCGAGAGGCGATTTAGGCTGGAAAAATTCTACAGAAGTCAATAAAAATAACTATACAGAAGGATCAATAGTAGAGGAAAGGGTTTACTTCTTCTTTGACGAGGTGTATAAAAAATCCTTTTGTCGTTTCGTGTTTAAGTAACATGAATTGCTACGCGCTTTAAAGTTGATTGTGGAATATTTCAAATGTTAGGTCCAAAAATACCGCGTTTGGCCTATTTTGCTTTTACAAAACGGCACTCAGAGCTAAATGCAAACTGTATGTAGGGTGCGTTTTACCAAATTTGAATTTTCACTTGGGTAGGAAGTTCCCTTCTTGCTGTCAGCCCGATAACAAACAGTAATTCTAATTGATCACATTTGATATCTGTCCACTATATTTAATTGTCACAAATTGTTTTAGTAGAATCGGGCTGTTTTCTTTGAAACCCTGGTAACAAGTCACATCCCTATAATCCAATTCCAAGTTTATCGATGAATTAGATTTTCTCTAAATTCCTCCCACTGATTCCAACCTCTCTATTACGTTACACATTCAAAACGTAAAAAGAGTGTAGAGGTTGCAAAAGCATGTCAAAAGCACAACAAGGCTGCCTATATTTTTATACGTTAGTGACCGTTCTTAGGTGGGGTTTGGAAGTGTTGGTTATGAGAACAATAATTTAAAAGCAGGGCAGAACTGCCTTTAAAACAATCATCATTGCACTGATAGCCTGTTAAGTATATTGAGATATGGTGTAGTTTGTAACAATAGAAATCAGGGGGTTTCCTTTCACCTAGAAAGGCCACGTAATGCTGCTGGATATTGCTCAGTTCTGTTCTTTATTTTGTCTTCTTCCGTTGTAGTTGAATATCAATCCGTTTTTATCCGTTTTCCTATCTTTATAGATATTTCCACTTTATCTTCTAGCTTCGAGTAGCTGATTTCGATTAGTGAATAACAGTGGCCGTTGTACACATTCTCGTGCATAACGAGAACACGAGCAGCAGTGAACGTATAGTAATGCACCTCTACCTAATTTGGATGAGACCACAATTTTCACAAAAATTGTTGCATCTTTGAGCCCCTGCAACGAAAGTGAGTTTAAGCTGGAAGGACAAGGTCAAAGTTTAACTTATAATCTACAGTTTGTAACGATAACTCAAGTCAAGATCTACATATTACACAAATGTGTTAGATTCACATTTTTTGCTTCTTTGACCTGAGATGGATTCACCGTTAGTTTTCCTCATGTAGATCCGCCGCAACTTCTGCCTTGTAACGATTCGTGCTGTTCAACGCAATTATCCTCTGCATATTGTTTAAGAGGGAGATATTTTCAGCAGGTGGAGTAAGGAAAAGTATTATTTCAGAAAAACAGGTTAATGTTCCTCACGGTATTGCTTTGCTTCAGATTCTCAAAGTAGCAGTGCAAGTACATTGCAACTCCAAAAGATGAAGAATGAGCCTAAAAACCAACCTATCAATGATTTTAGGCGTTTCGGGCGTTTTGGGCGGATTGATTAATGAAAGCACTCTATGCAAGAAACGTTACCACAACAACTCATTCCCTGGTTTGACTTGTAGTTCCGCGAATACAAAAATGCGAAGGGAAAGTGATGACGTACAATCTGAAAATAGTACAATATCGAAAGGCAAGCTTGGAATAGGCTGTTTCCCAAAGTAGCAGACCTGTAGTGTATATAGTGTTTAAACTAGAGGCGTTTGAATCTCGAAAATCTCTGGTCAAAACTCTGTTGATATCCCTTGTTTCCTTAAGTTAGGAACCAGCATATTAAACAATGGGATTTTGTTAGAGAGATTCAAAACTTTGAAACCTAATATATCCCCGTGTTGGGAGAGGGCATCACTCTCAATTTTAGCCATTAACGTTCTCACTAATAGGGTAACATGAAAATTGAGTTTTCCCCCGTAATTCAAAAATGTTTAAAATCGTGACGTCACACTTTCCCACCGTATTAGAAGTGTCTTTATGTGTTTTATATTATTGTGCAATGATCTCGCGGTCTGTAAAGCGGAAAACAATTTCCACTTAATTCGAAAGCCTTTAGAATAACTAAGTGGGCGTTAGCTACTTATCTATCACTGGATACAGTGACTCCCTGTGTCTGGTTATCAATTCTTTAATGCAATACTCCTGAGCGAGTACTTGACTTTCAGTACGAGTACTTGCCCATTTATTATGCAGATTAATTATGCGCTTAGTTATGCATCATAAATTTCACTGGGCATTTTACTGAGACAAACACGTTGCACCCTGTTCATAGAGAGCTAACCATTCATTAAGTATGTTATTGTCTTACGTGTGTTCAGATACTGGTTGTTAGGCAATTAAAGTTAATAGAACAAGCCGAATCGTTTTCTCGATAAGCATAACTCTTTTATTGATAACATTGTACAGCGAGCAGCCGGAATACAATGTTATCGTACGATGATTTTCAACTCGGTGTCTGCGGCACTTAAATTCAAAAATCTGACGCCTCTTGTAATATGAGTCACTTTCTGATTGCTCAAAAGCTCATTACCAACGGGGAGAAAGCTGAACCCCCATTTTATAGCCTCAATCCCCTCAATAGAGGCAAAATGAGTTAATTTTAGCTGTTTTCCACGTGGCATAATACAAATTCAAGTCCGTAATTCCCACATAGAAACTGTCATTAATGTCAGGTTAGTTGTATGTAGACATAAAAATTATATGAAAATCAGTATCATGCACAATAGTCTCACCAACGACACAGCCTACCCTCCAGCTGAAAGCCCACTCCAAAAAACCCTATTTCCTCTTTCTCTCTCTCTTTATACTACTAGACATAAAGGTATTGAGGGCCTGATTTGATATATGACAGTAAATCAGCTTTTGAAAGGTCTCCTTACTATGGTTGCAATAGGTTATAAAACTCACAGCTTTATGGGATAAGGGCAGTGGGGTAAATCCAAAAGGGGACGCGCCCCAGCCCTGCCAAGAAATGAAAGATGTGTTTTTATATCCTTTCATCGTAATTAAAGATACATTAATCCGGTAGTTTCCTTAGTTTTTTATTTTTCACTAACTATTCTTTGAGAGAGGACAATGTATTCATAGCCAAAAAAACCTTCGAGGTGATGCCGTTTTTTTAGGCTGTGCACTCTTCTTGAAAGGGGCCACGGCGGTGCCCATGTATATAGGAAGTCAACTTTTGATGACAAAATATGTTATAGACACCAAGAGTTAACCACAAGTGCGTAATATTCAAAGACCGAAGGATTTGTCTGAAATAGAGCCGAGCGCGAGATATTTTGGGTTGACTGTATGTAACAACGTTGGTAAAGAGCTTTAAAGTATGGAAGGAAATTGTTAATGTCACTCCACGCCTTCTATGATACATTCCTGGATCTACCATTGATACTGGGTTTAGGAAGTGGTGCCGGATTGAATACTAGGGTCTTAGAGCCGCATATCCTAACCCGGGCCCAAAACCAATCTGACATAGCGCCACGAAAGATGTTTAACGTCCAACATATTGTGTGTCCTGTGCTTATCTTCTGAAGTTCATAAACTATACATCACGGTTCACAGAACGATATTAAAAGCAAAAATGTCAGCAGGCCCACACGTTTTATCAAATATAAAACGAAGCCTCTCGTCAGATAGTTATGTCAATGAGAAGAAAAAGCCAAAAAAAGTCTTGTTTATCTTATCACAACAAATTAAAAACTATCTTTATCGGGCCATTCAAAAAGTATGCGCACTCAATTTTGGTAGTTTTATCCCCCTCCCCCGTCCTCTTGTACTCTTTGAAACGAAACAACGACTTTTGGGCTCGTCATCCGAGCAACACTAACAATAATGACAACAGCAACAACAATATGGCTTTTAAACTGAAGTGAGCGAGGGTGAAAATCTTATTTTACGGATGTTATTTCGAGGATGGTTGTCTCTAGCTCACGTCACATAATTTCAAAATACAATTCCTTGTCAATCAAGATCAAAGTGTAATAGTATGGTTAAGGAATTCTGATCGATGTAAAAGCTTGTAAGGAAAACTCCCAGTAACCTCACATTTCATTCAGACAACATCATGAAATCGTAGGCCTTACTTTTACAAAGACGTGTAAAGGATTTGTCTTTCCTCTAGTTGCTAAAAACAGTGTAAAGTTACAGAATCGTTTTGTCTAGCGTTTTCGGCAGACACTATCTGTAGTACATTATCAGAAGTAAAGGTGGCGACCTTTCTTGATAAATGCATAGTTAACGAAAGGATGGTAACCCGCCGTATAGGTAACTCATAACAGATTTACACCTGAACAAACCTGTTTTTATTGAGCAAATCAAGAATCGACTAACAAGAAAAGCTCGTGAAATTGTTTATCTCCCTGATCGGTTGTAAGCACAAGAAGCAATCAGACATGAAATTAACTTTATATAGCCTATCTTGTTGAGTGAAATGGTTTAAGCAAAATCGATGACAGCAGCAATAAATCATTCGAAAACAAATTAAGGGATTAAGTCAGAAATGACATTTAGCTTTAGTTACTATATGTCCTACAGATATTTTAATTTCTCAAACTTCACACAGTTTTTATTATATTTGGTATCGCAAAGTATTATACAACACATTATCTCAGTAATGTTTTGGGTACTTCCATGAATATTATTTCATCTATTAGATACAAACGACCGCGTGAATTCAAGTGGTGCAATGTTCAACAGCATTTTCCGTAAATGGCTTTTTTTAAATAAAGATATTGTCATCTTAATCTCGTCATAAGATACTACTGTATTTGATAAAAATAATATTCGAACGTATTGCCCTTTTTAGCCAAATATTCTTTAGGTGCATATTGTCCTATTTTGTGGGTAAATGTTTTATCAAGGGGACTAGAGAAATGATAAGAGATAAAGAGCTAAGAAAACTGAAGGTTATCCAAGGCCTTTCTTTGATTTGGCCTAAACAAACGTCCAAGAACATTTCATGTAGTAGAAAAATGTATGGTTTAACATTCGGCTTTACGGGACTTGGGAACCAGTCTATCGTCACCTAGGATCTTCCATATTAGGTATAGCATAGGAAAGTGCCCGCAGCCGAATATGCCCATGAATGAAAAAAACCCTTTCTTCTAGGTTTCTCATAATAACTGTAAACAGCTATTGGATGATTTTGTGCACTAATCCGCAGATCCGTACAGCAAAATCACCAAACAAAAACATTGTAAAACCAAAGAAGAAGAAACAGTAGACGCTTGCATCGATTGAAGAAAATGGAAACAAACATGACCAAGTTTTGTGACTCTAAGCTTCAACAGCAGGTAGATATTCAGATCATTTCAAAAAGAAACAACTTCTCCATACTCTCTGCGGCCAGCAACATCAATTTCTAAACAATGACAACTGCGTACTTGCATCCTAAGCCAAATCTGTATTGTAATGTTCCTCAATAAGAAGTTATAAACGCTTTTTGCCGGCACGACATTAGAGATAGCTTCTCAATAAAATTACAAATAGTTTTCAGATTTTCTGTGTAGCACAGGATTACTTCGTTTTACTACGCTTGTTTTCTCCCCGCATAAACATCTCTCTTAACATGTGCAGGTGGCCGCAGTTTTGTTGTCTGTTGTCCCAATAACTTCTACTTGCATATTTCAAACCTTCAGCTACACGCAGATATTCGACAAAGTTTATTACTCTTGAGCACTACTTGATGCCAAATTTTTTCTGGTCTCACGCACCATGTTAACGGCACCCTGTGACAAAATCAACGTTTAAGTTACGCTTTATTGCGTAAACCTCGACCAAACTCCCCATTGTATGCATCATACAACGATTTTTAAATTCTCAAAGTAAGTTGAGGCTACAAAAAGAGTTAATAGAGGTTTTCCGTAAAGAATCCTTACAATGTCTGCCATCATCATACTTGGTTTAGCCAAACAAACGTTCATAAAATCCTCACAGTATCGGTCATTTCAGTGATATGATATTATAGTAGTGGATGTGCGGATATACTATCAATTGTGAAATGCCCAATTAATCCTGATTTCTCGGCTGAAAAGTAATTTTTAGGAACCGAACTGCGTACGGAATTGCTGATGGTGTATATTGATGAAGTTAGACCCAGACAATACTAGACACGTCAGCTACTCACAATCACCCCCCACCCGACTTCTGTTACTTTTAAAATCTTACAATACGATCTTGTCATGTTTATTTTTTTTCTTATATCAACTCACCTTTTACATAGATTTGCTCTCACTAACACAAACTATAAGGTGGAGTCAGCAAGTTAAAAGAAAACACAAAAATAGACATCGTATATCGCTTATCTATTCACTGGATAACCTTGAAGGCTAATGGACTTTGATGGGAAACCACCGTCCTTATTGAAACATGGAAGGATGCTTTTTACCGGCCTATAAGCACATAGCTACGGAGACGTAACACTATTAGTACGCCATTAGTACGGATGGTAGTCATAGTAACCTCACTGAGAACAATTGCCCTCCAAAACCTTACGGCAGATGGGAAAGTGTATCTCGTCTTTCTATAAGCAGCCCTTTCAGACAATGTTGTGATTTTCGTAAAGATGGACTAGTTTCTATACATCTTTAAGATGTAAGATGCAACTATCAGGACTCAAACCTTTTCTATGCATGACATTATTTGCATTTATGTCCAGTGCATCTGTATCTGGTAGTTAAAAATGCCCAAGATACTTCACATGGTCCTGAGTGTACGCAAGATATCATGTTTATTCTATCTAGTTTCACTGTTTTGTAACAAATATTGGATATGCAAAAGCATGATACACAAGACACTTTTGATATTCAACAGGTAAGGATGGTGACAACATTCACGTTCATTAACACAAACTTCATTTTAGTAAAAATAAAAACATACGAAACACATAGATCATAAGACCAAATCTATTCACAACTTACTAAGGTAATCCTATTAACGATACAAAATACCAGCGATAAAAACTAACATTAGATGCTTTGATTAAAAATTGGCTCAAGGACGCTGTTTGCATTGACCAGAGCCCTTCATTGAAAAGGAAGAATGCAGCATTTGTTTTAAGAGATCAATGTTCGTAAAGTGGACCAGTTTCA
Organism: Carybdea cf. marsupialis auct. non (Linnaeus, 1758); assembly: GCA_010016065.2. Classification (NCBI taxonomy): domain Eukaryota; kingdom Metazoa; phylum Cnidaria; class Cubozoa; order Carybdeida; family Carybdeidae; genus Carybdea; species Carybdea cf. marsupialis auct. non (Linnaeus, 1758). The sequence continues at coordinate 20,509 of JAAAKL020000057.1, read as the reverse complement.
GGGACTGTCCGTCCATGTAAGAGCAAATACAAAGGCCGTGGTCACCAAGACACCAACTTCACTTTAAAGTCATTATCTTCGTAACTTCTTTATACTATTCGGTATGTTTTAAGGCCAAAGTGGTTTGTTTTTCCTTTGAAAGGGAAAAGCAGTTCTTTTCTAATAGCTGCTGTGCGTTGTAAATAGTTGACCACCGCAGTGACGTCATTGTTAGCTTTGGATATTCAAGGTTTAAGCCCTGTTTTAGGCATTGAATCGCAAGGGCAACATAAGCCTACTCGTTTGAATGCGATCGCGATCATCTTCAGCTTAAGTGTTTCCGTTTAGCTGCGATTGACATCGATGGCAAGTAACTGTTCACACAGTGGAAGACAATTAAAGGGGCGGGGCATCAAATCCTATATTTTCAAGAAAAAGAAAAAGGGTTGTAGATCATTAAAAAAATTGCCAGATGTCGCTAGCAAAGGTAAACAAATGTCCGTAAACGCATTTAATTCTTCATCAGACATTCAAAACTATTTCAGAATCCATTCTCAATTGTATAAAATGATGGCCAATCGCTGTTTAACTGGTCAAAGTTTCCTTTCGTTCACCTTCCCGAATGATTTGCCAAGTGTCCGCTCCTGTGTCCACATTATGATTTTCTGATTGAGGTGATAGAGAGGTGGGGGTACTCTAAACCTTAAATCGAAGAATGCTAGTTTTTGTTGTTAGAGTATCATATCAAAGAAAAGCTAGGGGCAAATGCCCCTAATTATTTCTTTATCCCTACAATGACGATTGGTGATATTCCTACGACATATAGGAATATTCTCGAACATATAGGAATGAAACTGGGATCACAAGGTAGGTAGCACTTTCAGATATTTGTTTCTAGGTATCCATCTTTTAAGGCCTCTAATGAGATAGGTAAATCTACTATTTGATGTTGTTTGATCCTAATTCTCTTGATCATTTATGTGACTTTACTATTTGACCCAAAACATGGCACGAGATGAAGGAGGATCGCGGACTGCTACCTTGTCATGCCAGTCAAGCATCAAGTATGAGATTGTTGATCAGAGTCTTATGACTACCTGACGTATGCGCGTATCCACTAAATACATTGCTACTACTTAAAACACATGTAGAACCCCGAAAGGACCCTCCCGTGTCAAGCAGTTAAGCTGGTACAGTCGCCATTAGTGTGGCCCATTGTACTTCATGGCTGTGAATCTTGGATACATAGCTGCGGCTTTGGTGCTTTTGGAATTGACATGCTTCCAGTGCGCCCTTCAATCATCAACATGGGCGCAGATCGCTGTAACAATGCGTGTTTGTGTGTGTGTTTGTGTGTGTGTATGTATAGCGAGGGGAGGGACAAAAGGATTAAACGTGGACAATTTGACATTTCTTGGTCCAAAAGTGTGTGTGTGTTTGGGAGGGGGATAACGCTGCTGTTGTTCCCGCATTCTGAAAAGTGAGTGGATGAGTGTTGGCTGTTCTTAAATTTTTTGTATTTTTCAGGCTAAATCGTTCTTAATTCATTATTAGTATATGTTACTTTTGTTCGCAGAAGTGACTAGGACAACATATTAATCCTACCTCAAAGTAGATATTCAGCGAAGGGGCCAAGTTATCGGCAATTTTGCATGTAAAATTCTATCAATTTCTTGACAGAATACACTATTTTGTCATACGGGGAGGGAACGAAGAAGGAAGAAGACAAAACAGACATGCAAGCTTGCAAACTGCTTATATATGCTCTTAACATCTTGGGAGAGGCAAACCTGGGTTTGTTCTTAGATTGTTTTTAAATTATGGGCAATATTCAGCCTTGTGTTCTTATAAAATTGTTCTTATAAAAAAGAGTGTAATGGTCATAAGGACATGAATTCTGGCAACAATCAACATGACTGTCTTTGTTAAACACCGTCGTCAAATAAGACATTGTTCTATGCACCACTGTGTGTGTTTTTCTATTCATTTTATGTTACCAGCACATTGATTTAATGTTTTCTCCTACTAAAGTATAGGCTAGGGAGAACAAGTTTAAATTTGACGTCCACACGGCCCTTGATATGTCTTTTGTCTAGCACTGATCTATAAAGGAATGGTATTTAGGACAAAGTGCGTTTTTTAAGTTGATTGAGATTGAGAAAGAAAATATTTTCTTAAACTGTTAACATTTTGGAGACTTCACATCAGCATATATAATAGACAGCAGCTGTACAAGAGAACACAAGCCAAATTAAAGGTCGTTTTTAAATTCTCATTTTATCACCAAAGGTACGAAGCCATAATCCTTTTAAAAACTATATTTGATTGTAATATACAACAGACTCGTTGTTAGACTAACAGAAAAGGAAATTGTTCTAACAATAACACGTTGAAGGCTCGTTTTGAGAAGGAATGAGAAAGTATTCTTGGAAAATCAAAGACTACTCATCTTGAGTGTAAGTAAGTAACGAAAGCGAAAACCTTGCAATATGAGGAAAAGCACTCCACTGCCCTGTCAGCTCTTGCTTTAGTATTCCGCCTACCTTGGCGAACATAAGTCACAGAAAAATATATATATGCGTTTTACCTTCTTTACCATGTTTTGTGTACGACCTTTTCTTTTAGTTAGTGGACACTGGTTTCTCACGAGTTTCTCATCAAAAGAGTGCATGAGAAAGACGTCAAGACAAAAATGAATGTATGCTCTGCCGACCCTGATATATTTTGGAAGGTGTGATCACTTACCCGATGAGACCAAAAACCAGTTTCCATATTTTCTTAGATAATTAGAAAATCAACGATCAAAACAATCAGTGACATTGACCTCAGCGCCCCCACAAATGTGTGGAGTAAGTAGAAAGTCGAAGACTAGACACATCGGGGGGAGCATGGCGAGTCTATTTCCTCGTCTGTGTGATCTCCTCTGAACTATATTGCAATACATGACATCATGGGACAAGTGGTGGTTTTAGGGGGAGCCCGACAGGGCCATGGCCCGAGTCCCCGCACCTCAAGGGGACCTGCTTTTAAATGCTAAGAAAATAGTATGTGTTTAACTACTCACATTACTCGGGTGGGAGTAAGTGATAACTTGAAACTGAACCCACTGGAGGGAATATAGTATCTCCGGAACTTCCGAAGGCCTGAACTGCATTGCAGTGCATGATGTCATAGGGCCACGCGCCCTCCAAAGCCGCCACTGCATAGGACCCCACCTCGAGCTAAGGCTCTTCTCCTTCCAAAGTCCATTACTGACAATAGATAAAGGAAACGGCATAGTTTTTCTTTTATTCTGTATTTTATTTAGTATTTCTGAAAATGATAAAATGAGAAGATTATTCAGACCAGTTATTCTGATTGACTAATTTGTCACTGTAAACTATAATTTACCACTTTTTCAAATTTAATTCTAGGACTAAATAACTAGCTATCTATCGAAATAAATAACGAAATAAATGAATAAATAACTTAACTAATAAACTAACCGAATAACTTGTCACAAAATCATTGCTTTCGGTTATGTAGTAAGTTTATTTATCAGTTACTTTAGTTAGGGTAACCAACAGTGAACTACCCCTCCTCCAGGATTCGAATTGTTGTTGACATGCAGCTATCTCGACTTAAAAGTGATCTTGTAGCTCAGGTTATCCATAATAGATGATGTTGCAAACGGCTTATTTATGGAGTATATTAAAATATCTATAGAGCATGTCAGTGTCGTGGAGGCTCCTTTGAAAGCTTTATACATTGACATCTTGAGTGGAATTTTTACTCTAAAACAAAGAACTACTTCAAGGGGTGGTTCTTCTTAAGGTTATAACTAAACTGATCTTCAACTGAAGTTGACATTGGAAGGAAATCGTCTTTATTCAGCAGCTTCAAAGCCCTTTCAGTTAAGTACACTTAGCTTTCTGGCAGATTAATGCAGCTCTGGTCTAGAATAAGCTTGATTGAGCAAGTTCAGATGCAGTTAAGCATGACACACCATAGGGAAGTAAATAGAAATAAGCAGCAGATCCTGAATAGCCAGGTTAGCACATGCCCCTCCCCTAATAATGTGCAACAAATTTTGAAAAACTACAACCAATGTATAGCTAGGTACACAAAACAAAGATATAAGCAAAATAAGAGTGTGCTATTTTGCAATCTTCATGTTGCCACGTAACTATCTACTCCTAAGTATGAAATATATGAACACTGCTTGATGAAAAATTAAAGCTAATGTTCAAATCCAGCTGCAAGTTTGCTCCACCTTCCAATTTATTATTTAACCTTCAACTACCACTGATAAGCATCCAAGTTTGTCGCGAACAAGCTAAAAAGCGAGAACGTTTATCGACCAAAACATTCAAGCACTGGAGCGAAACAGCTTCATATTTTAAGGTACGGCATAGAACTCGCTTCTCGTTTCAAAACAAGGACAAGAAACTTGTGGGCCGTACCTATGCTATTTGACACTGTCAAAATGATCGTAAAGAAGGAGGGTCACGAGAATAAATCGATGAATTGCGTGCTGATATGTTGCGTGCCATAGTCTTGTATATATCATTATCAGTGTAAACTAAATGATAGACAACCGACCATAATCAGATAACACGAAATGATGGCTGAAATCAACAGGATTGCTTTAGGCATCTATAGTTACGTGGGAAGAACTTTTGCATGATGAGATTTTGAAAACAACACTAAGATAGTTCGTTAATGAACCATGTTTCGCCCATCTTTCGGTCTTCCTTTTCCGTATAAGGCTTTGGACATGAAAGGCCGCAGAACGAGCTATATGCCACACCTTAAAATATGACGTCTATTTCTACAGGGTCAAATAGGATAGGTACGGCCCACAAGTTTCTTGTCCTTGTTTTGAAACGAGAAAAGTAAGATATATGCAAAAAAATTAAGAAATGCAAGGGCTAATGTGCTTAAATCTAAGATATGAAGTATATGTTGCCTTCAGTGTCTCGTAGAGTTAAGATGCTTATTAGCATCTTGTATGTTTCAATTTGTGTTGGCATTGATAGCAGTGCCGTAATCACTGGGAGGGATTGGGAGGCTATAGCCCCTCTAATAATTTCCAAGGTAATTGAACAATTTTAACAGAATTTGTGTCTTTTCCTGGCCAAGTCCTTGAAACAGTGAAATCACTTGGGTGAGGATCAGGTAATTTCCCCCCCCCCCCTCCCATAAATATTTGGTGGTTACGGTACAGGATAGTACCTAATAGTAGAGTAATGGAGTGTTTCCTTTACAAGGCAAAAGATTGACGCTTAAAAGACCTGCATTTTATTACTGGTGGACTGTATGTTTTATACTTTTTATGTTTAGTAGTTCATTTTAAGTCATGTATATGGATATTTACAAGGTGTATTTTCAAAGCATTTTCCCTTCCTTTTGACATTTGGAAGGCTTTAAAGCGTTCTGATATTATTAATGTCTTCTACAAAGGCTACGTTACTAAGAATTGTTTCCTTGAGACTAATTTATTTTACAATCAATCTCGCTTTTTGGACATGTCCCTGCTGAGGTCCGTCGCAAGAATGATAAAGGGGAGCAAACTGTTCTGGAAAAGGTCTGTGAATAAGGTGAGTATCGGATGTAACTCCCATTACTATTCTCAAGATAATCATTTTTGGCAGGGGGTAAGAGTTTCGAAGTTTCGGAGTTCATGACTTTCAGAGTTTAGAGTTGTCGTTAAAGTTTGGAGTTTTGGTATTTACTTGGAGTTTGGAGATCCTTTTGCTACACTCTATTGTAATATCAGTTTACAAGCTAAGGCCACCCACCACCGATGGGTCAGTCTCACTCAATATAATCTCTAAAGGGTTGGAGGGTGTGCATACCAAATTTTGAAATCTTACTTAATGATCTTATGGAGTTAGGCCCCCAGCATGGAGAAGTACTGCCCCTGCCCAGAGATCAACTCCGGCTTGGCTTATCTTTCGATGTCAGAATTATGTGGGTCCAATGAGGTCACCGCCTGAATGTCGTGAAGATCTGCCAAGAAATACAAATACATGCGTACTCCCTTTATTATTATAAACGTCATAAATGTGATAAGAACGTTTTCGACATTGTTTTCAGTTCTGTCACCATCCTTTAGTACTATTCAGTACACCAACCGAGCTCGATTCTGCTCTAGGCCATAGGGATTCGCCATGGAAAATTTCCTGTTGTTCGTATGGCCCGCTCTGATGGCCATCATAAGTATTATTGGCCTGTATATCAGTGGGTCCCCATATAGAATTTGAAATAAACATCAGTTTGTATATCATTATCGCCTCTCCCATGTTTGATGATTAATTGATAAATAGATAACATCTAGCCCGATCCTTAGAATATCAATGGGAGGTAATGGTACTAATTAACATAACGTTGAAAGGTGACATTGGATGTCTCACGGTGTGAACCATCATTCTGAGAAAGAGCTATTTCTGTCTTAGGGAAAACTGTTTTCAGAGTACGATACGACGCTATTGTTTACAGAGCAAACTAAGCATCACGAACCGATTTATTTCAGTTAGTTCTTTACCGCTTATAATATACGTGAGATGTCAGAAAAAATCATACAATTACCCTTGTAATGCTCGCGATGCATGTACCATTTGTCTTGATGATCTACCCCACATAAAAGGAGTTTGCAAACATCATTTGGAATCCACATACCTCTTCATATAACTTCATTAAAACATTTTAAAATTCAGTATCTAACTCCAAATAAAAAATTGAAGTGGAAAAATAAAATAGACTTAATTTTAGATGTTCACAACTCTATTCCTACTGCGAAGGCTTCAGGAGGCCCCAATTATACTTCCTGAAATAAAATTTAAGAGATAGGAACTACAGCACATTTTGTACCACCCTCCACCACCCCCAAGAAAAATTAAAAGAAGATGTGCTGTGGGAAAATGTCATGGCCTGCCTCTTTTTAATGGTTTATGTCAAAGTTTTTCTGAAATTTCTTTTCTAAACAATTGTTTGAGGCTGAGTACCTCAATAAACTAAGATTGGCAATCGGCATTCTCATCTGTATTTAAGGTGAATGGCAACAGTTGCTACCTTGGTGGCGTAGCTACCATGCCAACAAATAAATTCGACTTGCAATGCTGCACATGTGTTAACTGTTGTTTTTGCTTATTTCTTGTTTTAGTTACGAATAAAGATTCAATACTTCTGACATTTCAGCTCTAAAAGCTACCCCCCCCCCCCCCGCTAGTGTTAAAGAGTCCTTCAAATGCCCACTACTTATTGATTTGATCCACATTGCCCTCCATATTAGTTGTTTCCTAAATTTCATTTCGTTTCAAACATGTTTTGTTATAAAGTTCGTTTCCTTTTACTTGGTTTTCTGTTAGAATGAACTCTGCGGTCAAATACTTATTCTTGTATCGCATGTCAAAGTTTTTCAGTGGAAGCATATTGCAAGAAGATAGGCGGAGTAATTCGTAAACGAGGCTATCGAGTATTAAAGTAAGAAATGAATACAGGCGTCAATAAATGTGGGTTTCTTATAGGTCGATGTGGTGGAAGAATTAGTGGCAGATGTTCAGTACATTTGATATGTAAAAAAGAAAATCTCCGACGTTCTCAACTCCTAACCTAAACTTCATTTTATGTTTTGTGTGGAATAATGATTTATCAATGGGAGAGCTGAGAATAGGGCGTAACAGATATACAACGCTTTATGATCACGTCTCGTTGGAAATTCTTATGACTATCTATATCTATCTATAGTATCTATAGTAAACCTCAGTTTTGTCTGGTAGGATCTCATAAAACCCTTACATGAAATTTGAAAATAAATTGTTTTATTTAAAAATTTGTTTTCAAAATAAAGGAGCCTTATCCTCTCTTATCTATAATCAACTGCCATATGAAATTTGTTAAAGTGAAGGCGCCAAAAATTGAATAAACGTAGTTGAAGTCTTCAGTGATTGTCCACAAGTTGATCTTCCAAGTTTACATGATATGATTACAGTTCTACAAGTAAAGTTGCAAGAGTTTTCAGTAACCCACGGTGTCTACTGCGACCATATGGCACGGATTCATAAGATGAGTTATTTTTGCATCCCTGGTCCTAATCCACTGACACCCAAAAAGTCGATGCTCGAAGATGAGAGGAAGAGAACCAGTGTTTGGCTAAGGATCACATGTCCTCGATTAAGCACTGGTTCTTTCAACTTTTAAAGAGATAAAGTACTGTGCGAAAAGCATTTTCCTCCAGAAATGTCACAAGTAGACTCAAGAGCAAAATTGCTTGGGTATGAGCCTCCAAAGAAGACTTTAAGGGATTTATGCTGTGTCTACCTTGTTCGTACACAAACAAGACGAGAAAAAGCGACAAACAAGCAAACAGTGATCACAGAGATACGAGAGAAACCAAGTTAGTCGTGTTAACCTTTTCCACTTTTTCTTACCAAGATTACAACGTATGATACACATTAGGTATGGTAGGTATAGTAACATGTGCAACTGTTTACGACCAGTTTCGTTTTAACATAATGCTATGCTGCTCTTTAAGGACTGTGAAAGGTTGGTGGTACTTGTTTCTTTGTTACACGGCGAGCTTTTGTGTTCTCATAGCATAGCAACTAAGCTACGGGTACATAGCCGTACTGAATTTCGGGGTTGAGTCTTTAAGAGATGGGTACTGCATCTCTGACGTCACATGATGTGACCGAAATCGAGGTTACCGTATCGAATAGAAGAAAATGGCTCTCTGCATGGGAATGACATACGGAGCCGATTGCGTGCATATGATGCTTTTTAATATGTTGCCAAGAAACGTGACAGCAAAAATAACAACGAATTTGACTTTCTCAAGTATATATAGATATATATATAAATCATAGTTGATCATAAATAAATAATAATAAATCAGATTTCAATAATTCTCAGCGAGCCAAAGAGTTGGACCGTATTGGTAGTTGTTCTTACTTGGGAAGTTGAATTATTAAGTGTTCTAGGCATTATTTTTCATTTCTTTCCCAGCCAGAGGAGTTCTTCAGCCAGGCTGCTGAGGCATGGGGGACACATTCTCCAATGACAAGAAGTCTCTGCAATTCTCTGTCTGTGATTAAATTTATCAGGCAGTAAATATTTTCTAAAAGAAGAGAACAACCCCCTGGAAAATTGATTAACTATGCCCTTTTGCCTGGGTCAGTTAAATCTTCAGAGTAATTGAAGTAACGTTAGACGACAAAATGAAACCCAAATGCTTTTTGTTTGTATGTCTATTTACATGGTCACCTGCTTGTGATATAAATTTATCGCAAGTGTAGTCCTTTTCGGTTAGGCTTTGTACCGGTGTGTTGCAGATCTTTATGAATTAACGTTTTCAATAAAGTTTTGCTTCAGAATTTATGATTCAGCATTGAAGATTTGTATCGCAGTCTCATTACAACCCTAAATGACATTGGAGGAATGTTATTATGTTTAGGAAGGGTCAATCGATCCTGCAAGCTTACTTGTGAGGGAGTTTACTTTTAATTTAAGCAAGAAAATCAACTGTTGACAACAATGAAGTTAAATACTAGATGTACGTTTCTATTGCTTTACCAGAATTAATCATACAGTTAAAGGTGTGCACCGTCATTACAAGACAGAATAGGATGATCTTAATTGCCCATCTCCCACTTGAAAAGTAGATGTGAGCCTAAGTTAAGGAGGTCGTTGCCATGTCAACAGCAGTTAGGAAGCATCAGGATCAGATTTGTCTCGGTAGCGACAACCCAATGTCAATAAATGCAAAGCTGGTTAGGAGATAACATTAATGAAATAACCTTAGTGAACGCAAAGGCACATTTATGGAACCCATTACGTTTAATGAACAAGCCATATTTTGCTTTGCCTGTAACTTAGTAAAAGGTCACAAAGCAAGATCCTTTCTTTAACGACGTCATACTTTCTAGTAAGAGCCCTTTGGAGCCGAGGCCTCAAGGAACGTTCTCGTAATTTTGTCGACCGAGAATGTAGAAAGATAATATCTCAAGCAGGTGCGTGATCGTTTAAACATGGTGATGTATTGCAAAATTTATGAGCAGCGTAGAAATCGAAAACAACGTTGTTGAAAGGATGATTATGAAGAGTACATTTGCAGTATAGTCAGTCTCTTCCACACTTTGAGAGCAATGCTATGGAGTGCAGAAACCTGACGTCACAATTTTCATCAAAACCAGATTTCGTCCGTATCAATTTTAAAGAGTTTTCTTCTCGAAATAGAAAAGGTGATCCCAAGTGTAAGAATCCAGTTTCTTATAGTAAAATAAATACAGAAGGAAAATATATGTTGTAGTCTAATTGACAGCAGGAGGTACATTAGAGGAGTATTCATGTATTTGTGATCTGGGGCAGCAAGAAAGAAGGTGGGCTTGCAGGAAAGCTACTCCATTAAGCCAGACTGACACATCTCTGCAGCCTTTTCTTAAAGGTGATTCAGTTTAAACTAAATACTTAAATTGTTCTTTATTTCGTAAGGACCAATGTTGTGAATTGGTATCCTTTATTGATGGCAGTTTTCCTTTTCAATTCAGTGCTGTAACAACCAAATATTTATTGGGGGAAGGGGGCTAAACTGATTTCCACCCGGGTGATTTGAATGTTCCAAGGACTTGGCCAGGAAAACACTTCAATTCTGTCTAAAATTTCAATCACATCATTGGAAATGGAATTTATGAGATGGGCTATAGCCTGTTGGCTACGGCACTGCTGTACCCCATCAGGGTCAATACATAAACTATTTTTAAATCTCCCCGTCGGTGTCAATATCATCAGCGTTTGTATGGTTCATGATCCTTGTCCTAAACGCGTCAGTGAGTCCTCCTTACGAGTTATTTTGTTGGATTTTATTCAGCTCAAGTAATGACTTGTAGCCCTTGCGTCATCGCGGTTACTTTTACACACCATATTTTATATTCTTTAGTATAGATTGAAGCCGTTGTGGTCTCCATATACTATTTGTCAGGATATTTGAAATATATGATGAATAAAAGGGCATGAAATATCTTCACACGGACAGCATTTAAATGTTAAACTGGAAAACTGGTGAGGCTCAAAAACGGGCTGTTGGAAGGTGCAACAGTCAATTTTCGCCATGCAAAATCAGGTCAAGTAGAGCCATACGTAGAAGTATTAACGAGGCAAACCTACTTTTTCTCCTATCGCGTTGCCACAGGAAGCTATTTCGGGACTTAAAACAATAGCGGGTTTCAGTCGACAAGAATGCCTGTTTTGACAAAAGATCAGATCGAAAGTATGAAACGATTTAGTGTAGTTTATAATACTTTCTGATAAGGTATAGAGTGACGAGTGTGTCACATCATTGATTCTTTATTGCAGAATAGTAGACAGCTTTCAGTCCCTTATAGAGCCTACATTTTTGAATAATGGCATTCTCATTTTACATTTTTAAATTTATGAACTAAGGAAGTAGCATAAACGAAGCCTTTGTTGCTGTTTTGAAGTAAATCGATATGCGGAGGGAAAGTGATGACGTCACAAATCAAAAGTTTTAGAAAATAGGACGATTTGACCCAAGATATCTTAAGAGAACCCTGGAATAGGCTGTTTTGCAAAATACCAGATCTGTAGTGTATAAAGTGTTTAAAGTAGAGGCGTTTGAATTTTAAACATCTCTACTTAAAACTTTGTTTTTATCCCTTGCTTCCTCACGTTAGGAACCAGCATCAAAGAATAAAGTTTTGTTAGAGAGATTTAAAACTTTGAAAGCTGATATCTCTTTGTTGGGAAAAGGTAACACTCTCAATTTTGACCACTGACGTTTTTTCTTATAGAGCAACTTGAAAATTAAGTATTTATTCCACAGTTCAAACATTTTCAAAATAGTGACGTCACACTTTCCCTCCGTATTATCTGCATCTCAATGGTACTACCACCTTCAACATACCTTCAACATTACCTCCCATGCATTTCCAAAGTCCCTTCTTCATTGTTCAAGTTTTTTTCATACATTCTGCTACGTTTGACTCGTTTTCCCTAAAAATTTTGATTCCCTCTAATTTTGATTAAAAAACTTAATTGGGCGAATAGAAAATAGATGGGTTCTTAGCACCTCAATAAAAGAACAACCTTCATTATTTTTGCCAATTGTTATTTTAATCGTTGCTATTGATTTGACATGTGTTTATCTGTTTTAGAACTTACATGTCTAAAAAGCCATAGGCAAAATTGACATTTTTAAAGGTGCTACTTTTTAGCTACGTATGTAGTATATTTCGCTAAATATTTCTTCTACGCCGCCCCCTACATTTGCCCCTACCATATGGGAAATTCCTTTACAATTGGTACCATTGTGTCATACTTATCGAACTCACATAAGCTGATATTGGAGCCTTAATATTTAAAAGATTTGAAAACCCGAACAAAACGTATTTGTTCTCACTAATCCTACTTTTAGAGATATGAGAACACCGTGTTATTGACGTGTCAACAAAGGCTATGAGCGCATCACGCCAGCAGCAATCCCTAAATTAGCTGTAATTACGTATCCATGTCTTTCTATAACAAGTGTAGCTCCAGAGAAAAATTTCTTTGGAAACAAGCAACTGAAAAATTGGTGACGATTCAATTTGTGTTAATGTGAACCCGATTCTACCTCGGGAGCTTTTATCAGCCCCCTCGCAGTTTCTTTTTGCCTGGCACTGATGTTTGGCTTGCTCTAAAGCTCTGAAAGTCTCTGCCTTTTGCTTTTATCTGTTTAACATATGAAAATCACATGTTAGCAAAATTTAAATTTACGGACCCTTCCTTACAAGGCCCTTTTTGTATGTCCTCTTCAAATGAAACATGTACATGTTCCAATGCCTTCAAACTTTTTTTCTCATTTTAAAAACACTTACATATATCAAGGGCATGGTGATTGCCCTTGACTAAAGTGATTGTAAAATCTTCATTTTTTTAAACTTTATTCACCTACTTTCTTGAAAATATGCATTTTTACATTCAAATTAGCTTTATTATGTTTCACTAAGACAAAATTGCAATACCGCAAAGTTTCAGCTTTCAATCACTCAACGTTTCGGAAATATCGTGAATTATTAAAGGGTACTCTCAAGGCCCCGTATGATTATGAATATCCCAGGATCCCGTTTTGAATTGTATTAGGAGATAAGATATCAATTGTTCCTTACTGTAGAAGTAGAGGCTAATAGAGAAGGCTTCAATACGAATGGTAAATATATGTTTTTAAAAAAGGAAGCCTGTCACTTATGGAATTCGAACACTCAGCATGGGCCTTCGCTTACTAACTATTCTTCATTCCCCAATAAGCTCCCCCAAAGGCACTAAAACAAGTAAGTGTGGATGGATGCAAAGCAAAAAGTAGGGGTAAACATGATCATTGTATAACGATGTGCTATTTGTATCAGTACACTAACATAACATTTAGTTTTACATCGTATTGTACCTGATTGTAAACAACCTTACTACAACATGAAGATGCAGTTCAACTTTGTTGAATTCATATTAAAATAGCCAAAGTAAAAGAAAAAGGTACGAATCATCTTCTTAAGTTAACTCGCTCAACTTTATTTAATTTTATATGCAAGTAGGGTAAGGAGGGCGAGGAGAAATTTCTCTTTTAGAAACTTGTTACAGACGTTTAGAAGATTTTACAATTTGCTGAATAGGGCCAATGCGGTCAGCCTCAAAAACCGCTGTGAATGAATGTTCCTGTCAGGGATTTCTAGGTACAATTTACTAACAGCTAAGTAGAACCTGACTCTTATTTTTACGTTAGACCACTAAGATGGCAAATTTTAAGTCTGCCTTCCAAAATCTGAGAACACAGTAAACGCTCTGATGCTAGACCCTCAAGATCTCTAGTGGGGTATGCAAACCATTGCAGTGGCAATTAGTTTCTAGGAGTAGTCGATGTAGCGACCCTTACATTTTCCTCTATATAGTGCCCAATTATTGGAGAGTGAGTGTCTTCGTGGCACCAATACGACCACCAATGGTATAGCCCATTCTCATAACTGCTGTTGTAGAAAAGGAGAAAGCAATGCCTGCGCTGCCGAGTGTTTATACTTACATTTCTTCTCGACGTATCTATATGTAGAAGTTAGCTTTTTCCACTGTTATCTAGCGACGTACTATGTATTACCTATTCTTCTTCCTTAAGAAGCCAAGATCATGTGACAGTAGAGATGCCTTGTCTGATCAAAAACGCTTCCTGCTCGCACCTCTGCGGCGAGAATGTTTCTTCCTACGCTTGTTCCTTATTTATTTCCCTTGCGGCCCTCCTAATCCTCATCCTTCTTCTGGCATGATACATCAATGTTGGTTTTCCATTCTCGTACTATTTTTCCAAGTATTTTCCAAGTATTTGTGTTCAACAGGATGTAACTTCCACCGAAAGGATTCCTTATAAAATAAATACATCAAAATTTAAGCACCTTAAAATCCCACACCACCTCCCAAATAAATTTTAAGACTTGGTTTTTACCATGTCATGTTCTCCGTCATTTGAAAGGACCTACATACGTCTGTGGTAATTCAACTCAAACCTACCAAAACCTGCTTCAAAATAACTTATCATATATGTGGTAAATGAGGTTTATTTTCTGGAAATTCTTTGACAAACTCATGCTATAGGTAGAGAATAAGGCTTAATTTCTTAACCGTTACCAGTATTGTAGCATCGTAGAATTCGATGACATCAATTTCTGGATTTGCACACAATCAGTTCAACTTCAAAACGTAGATATGATGTCTAACAGCGGTTGTCTTGGTTTAGCATTTCTAGACAATTTCGTTTAACAACTGTGATTTCATGAATTACTGATGATGTGGTCATCCTTGGCAAAATTTTCACGTTCTGGAAAAACTTTGATGTATCACTCAACTTAAAGCTACTATTATTATATCATTGCATATGAACAAATCATATGCAAAACATATAGTATATATAATATATTGATATATAGGGCCCTAGCAAAACCACCAGCAGAACTCTTTCTCGCATCCTTCTCCCGTTTTTTTTCTTATCATATATGTTTATCCAAGTTGGATGACAAGGTAAGTAATGCTTGGATAAATTTCTTGTCAATAGGCTTCATTGCTCAATCTAGGATGGCACGACTGGGGATCTAACGTATATACCACGTGTGTAAAATACGAATAAGCTCTGACCGTAACGATTATCAAATTGGCTCAAATGGTTATTTGAAATACTGATTAGTGGCACACAATTTGAAAACTGGGATGAGTAACAGATTTATTTTGTTAAACTTTTTCACAAATAATGGGTAAGACCCATCATTTGAGGTGAAGGTAAAATGACTTTGCGAAGATTTTATTAGAAAGGAGGTGCTTGTAACACGCTGCTGATAAGAAAACCAATGTAAGTGATTCATTTTCGAACGCAAAACGAAGTCGTTACTTAACACATTTGTAAACTCTGTCTTGATTCTATGCCGGAATTGGAAAGAAATTAATCTAGGTTTGCAATGAGTCAAAGCATTTGACGAATCTTCAGTTCTCTCTCTTGATATGATCAACATATGTCGCTTCAATAGGTGCTCATTTAGATGCCTCTTTCTACTCCTAGAAACCTACAGACCACTATTGATGTGGAATCCGAAATCATGACTTTCTTGAATGCGTGACAAAACATAATCCGTTGCTCAACTGTTACAGAAAGTAAAACATTTCATTCTATATATGTTAAAAGTAAAGTTATCTCTATAAGAGCAAATCACCTAATTTTAGATTCCAAGCGAGAAGCTGATAAGGCTTAACCGGGATCAGTATCCTCTTTTGAAAATAACAAATCATTGACAATGTAGATTAGCGGAATCTGAACCAACACCTATCAATGACATCTAAGGACAAGTATTGCATTTGTGAGTAGTTTACAATTGCTGTTTGGCTTTCCGAAGCATTGATCTATGGAGATATCTCTTAGGCAACCTGACAATTTCGTAGCTTTGTAGAAAATAGTTACTTTCTATACCCTGAGTTCTTTGAATAGCGTTTAAGAAGGGATAGTAAAAAGAGAAGTATAAATTGTTGATATGGAGACTGACATGGAACTCGTCAAAGTCTTTAGAACGAAAGGAACTAAAACACTACAATCTTAAGTCGAAGTTCGGGAGTTTGCCAGCTATCTTCATCTGGAGGAAGCGCATGCGTACCAAAATGAAGAACTGACTCGAACACAAGAGTGTGTGAAGCCCAATGTTTTGAGGTCTTTTGATACTGCAATATTTTGAAGAAAGTTACTTATTCCGTTCTTCTTTACCCTGCGAAAAAGTAGGGTCTGGACTTCAAGGATTTTGTGAAACACAGAATATGTGGGTCAACAAAATATATCATTCACAAGAAATCTAAATCTTCTGATATATATTATCTCATTCAGAGGTTATAGTGTTGAATTTCAAGATGACATGCACTAAAAACTGCATGTACTTTTCTGATACTACATAGTAACACTATGTTATTATCTTTGACTTTCAAATCACTTAATTTTATTAGCAGAGTTTAATTTAGGCTCTGCCTGTTTTCATTTCAGCTCAGTGGCTCAAGAGACGAGTTTGGGGCTGAGAGCATAATATTTCCATTTTATACTAAGCACACAAGTGATGACATCACAAAAGATTTCTCTCGAGGTAAAGAACTTCTGACTTGATCAACATGGGGATCGGATGCACGTAAATATATTATAGTCGTGGCTCATTCCAACTGCAAGTAACAACAGTTCAAATCTGCGAAAGTTCTCACGAAAACACTGTTGGTTTTTATAATGTAATGAAATAATGAACTAGGTGTAAGGGTAGTCATAGACATGATTCATACTCTGAAAGAGTGAATTTTTGTTTATAATATCGTGATCAAATATGTCAGACTACCTATGTCAGCAAGAAAAATGCAAAATATTTTAAACTTTTGAATTTCACAGAATTGTTGCCCGGCACGTAAGTACTCTAAAATGCTCAAGCGTAACTAGAATTCCATATCTTGCGGTTGCGTAGTCATTTAGCCATGTTCCATGCCATGATACAACCTCTTTGCCTTATAAAGTTGAACGTAACAATCCATCAAGCAAGAAAACCCCAGCGATCAAAAGTCATTATGGTGGTACTGAGGAGCTAAAGGCCTTCCAAAATCCGTTGTCGTTGTCAAGAATTTGAAGGAAAGAGGTTTCTTTGGTTAACCACTAAATAGTATATTGCTTATTGCCGATTTCAGGTATGCCTAGTACATGAGGCAGAAAATATGACAGGATGTGAGTAGTCTACTGTAAATGTTTGATAACGCCCCTTATCCTTTAGACGCCCCTCTGATAAATGATTCTGCTACATGCTCCCTAGAATATCAATGAATAATTGTGCACCACATCTGTTCGACGATCTTAACGGTATCCGAAACCTAGAGGCTGTGTGAAAACAGTTATCAGAAAACAAAGCCTTCGTATTATCTGCAGAAAAAATTTATAGACGCTTCCCTCTTTTGGAAGCCCCTGTTGTACAGATAAAGTTTAAGAAACACCCCGGACATTTATCAAAGTTTTGCAGCATCTACATAGCTAAGATGGTCTTAAAAAAGACCCCTCTGCTCTGATTGCAATCCGTGTCCTTTCATTGAAATTCAACTGGCGACCTAACACAAAATATTGTATCAGGACGAAAGGGCAGCCTCCACTTCTTACGTAATGGTTGTTTGATCCAGGGCTTTTTGAGATCAGTGGTTGCGGCAGTTTCAAAGTACTTTGTTTGCATTTTAAGCCTTTAAGCTTACATCACCGTATTTTGGGGGCAGAATAACGTTCCTTGTGCAGAATATATTTTGGTTAGAGCTTGAAGAGATAGCGAAGCCGTTGCAGAGAAGCTCAAGTGTGAATTTTGTGACATTTGCTACAACGTCTCCTAACGGGTATTGAAAAATTTTACTGGTGATAATTATCAAGCAATATAAAACTGATATTTAGCATAGATATGAGAGTGGATTCATGTAGGATTGAATATCAATTTTCTCAATTACCCTACGCGGACTCATTTGGATGCACGGAGCCCAAAGAGGCACTTGCTTTAATTTTTTAAAGCAATACGTTGCTATGTTGCAATAACAAATGATGAGACAAGGTCATTGAAGTCAATGCAGTAAAGCAACTTGTAATATACTTAAAAATATCCTGGTCACTTTGGACAATCTCGTCGAAAATACTTTACACCCAAGATATCCTCGAGGGAGCCCTCACGGTTAAGTTCTCTCTTGCTAGATCCTACCCAACATATGCCCCTTGTAACAAAATTCCCCTGCTCCATCCTCGACTTGACAAAATCGCCTCCAATATCATAACCACAAAGAAATGGCCATGCAAAATAACCTTAGACAAGAAACACATATGTGTACAAAAATCTTCAAGGAATTTTTTAATATAGTGTGAACATCGAATGCTTAGTACGAGGTAGAGAGCTGAATAGTGCAAAACAATTCTAAAGTGTAAAAACCATTTATGTTTTCAACCTTATTGCAAGTGGTATTCAAAAGTAAATTTTTAAACAATCTTGAAAGATTTATATAACGTCATACTGTACATAGTTTTGTTGCGACGTTTACAGTAGAGATTCTCACCTTACAAGAAAAAAGGCTGCTGCTATGTTTTGCTATGTTTGTCCTACCTATACTTCATAAAGACGGATGGCAGATTTTGATGGGGTGGTGGTGGAGGCAATGTATAATCGAGGAGAGTTTACTCTGTAGGATAAAAACTCTGCTGCAGTTCGTTCTGACGATTGAAGACGAGCCAAAGTATGTGAGATTACTTAAGCTTTGTTTTTGATTAGCCTCACTACACGGCCTTCCTGCCCTAACCCAATTTCAGCATCTTTGTTTTTTAGTTTATAGCAGACAACTTTCCCCATGCTATCCGATAAACATATCTTACGAAGAAAATTCATTTGCTTTGTCACAGTGAAAGTCACCGTATGTATCATTTTGATTTAAACGTTAAATGTGTGGGTATGGGTTCACTTGATTGTTACAACTGCAGACGCCATCGATATACAACATGCGGATTTGCCGTTAGATACCATTCATCAGAATTTATAGTTACTGACTTAAGGGATTGTCTGTAAGAGGCCAGAGAATTCCATCAGATAATGGTCAACCCAAAACAAATCACCGGTCAGGAAAGACTTTCGTGTTTTTTTAAGAGGATTGAAACTCATATCAAACCGAATTACAAGAAAAGTGATGCGCATGTTATCCTTAATATAGTACTGTTTCAAAATACGAGACGAATACGCGAGAATTTATCTTCGGTAAGATTTTTTGTCAACTTTGTCTTTTATTAGGAGATTAAGTTCTGCTTGGCTTTTACAGAAACTACCTTTTGAGAAGAGGCTAATCTGCCATGTTTATTCACTGGTAAGAAGAATAGAGGCATGACCTGACCCACGAAGCTCTATCACACAAGAACCAACGTTCAACATGCAGTAGAACAAAATTAAAGATAGAATAATTGTATCATTCTTCTACGCATTAAAGTGCACAAGAAGATAACAACAAAAAATAAGGTGGCTTTTTGGTGATACATTTAAGCTATGAACGGTCATGAGGGTGTTGTTTTCAATTCTAGCGACAAAAGAATTCGAGACTAAGAAAACTCGCAAAAGCAATTAAAATTTCCCTCTTTTTTTCAAGTAGCTTGAGCTCTTGGTCTTTGTAACCGAAGACAATGCATACACTTTGCAGTATCATTTTGGTTGTAGATTGGCAGAAAAGTTTGTTTCAAGCTTAATTTGGGACAAATGGTTAGAAATACTCTTGAAACAGTTTAAGATGGCTTTGTTTTCCACATGTGACAGGAAGGATGAATTTAAATCACGAGCAAAGCCTTTAGGTAGGGGTGACACGGGCGAGTATGCTACCTGAATCAAATACGTCTGTGTACGTAAACGCCCAACTTTGCCAAGGTGTTGTTTTCGTTCGTGAGTGGCAATCAAAATGATATTCCTTTTAAGATAATGATCGAAGAGAGGGCATATTTTGTAGAAACGGGAACAGAAAAAAGGTGATACTTGTAGGGCGATGTCAATTATCTGTTGAATTCTTACCGAGCAGCAGAACTAAAATAGGAAAGTTCGATTTGCCAAAGTTAATAAAATTGATGCTTACAATACATTTTAGGCATTGGAGGGAATGACAAGAGTTCAAAAGGAACCTTGAGAAAAACATAATTAGAAAGTGTAATTTTATGTAGTAAGTAAAGGGGTCGAAAATTCTTAACTATAAGAGAAGTAGGTTACTCATGCATTTATGTATAAATATTGATATATTATTGCCCTTATGAGTTAGTTTATATTTAGTATATATTTTCATCCATAATTCTATTCACTAGGTATTCGTTTCTACAAATGTATTGGTTCAATTATTTACCTATAAATTATGATTATATAAATTATCAACGTATCAATCAAATTACTCATGCATTTATATATAAATATTGATATATTATTGCCCTTATGAGTTAGTTTATATTTAGTATATATTTTCATCCATAATTCTATTCACT
>JAAAKL020000056.1:0-72513 GCA_010016065.2 Carybdea cf. marsupialis auct. non (Linnaeus, 1758) | reverse complement strand
AGCTCCTGAGCGGCCCGAGCATGGAATTGCACAACGGCTTCGGTGAGTGTCGGCAAGATGACCGTCGAGGCCCCCTTGAACAACTGTTCGCTATCAGCGACTTCCTCATTGGGCGATGCAAAAACTTTTAAGCCTTTAGCGAAAAGCTTGACGTGATCTTCACGGGATTGGATATCCTTCTCGACCAGTTCAACCAATTCTGCACCTAGCGCGTTCAGATCCTCATCGGACATCTGAAGCGCTAGGTTTTCGCCGTGGTCGTATTCGACCTCGGCTTCCGAGACCTCGCTCTCAAACTCTAACTTATCTTCATCGAGATTGTAGGCGACGGCCTCGTTAAGATTTTCCATGCACGAACTCCTTAAGTCCCGTAACTCCGACGCCGCTGCGGTTTGTGGATATCGCTGTCATCTTCCCAAACCGGATTGGCGGGATGCGCCAAAAAGCTGCGGTTGACGACGGAGTTGATGGCCTGTGTCACCGTATCCACATAGTCATCATGGGCGCCCTTTGGGAAAGACGCGCATTCGTCGATCACTTCCTGGTAGCGGGAGTGTTTGTCGGTGTAATAGATCAGCCCTGATTCCATATAGGGCGCCGCCCGATGCGCCCGCACGATCTTATCCTCATTGGGCTTAGGCTGATAGGTGTGGATCGGTAGGCCCGCTTGCCGCAAGTCCGCCACCAAGGCCAATCCCGACGCTTTCTTTTCGATCAAGAGGCAACCGCCATAGCGCGCATAGGGCTCCCAAGCGGCCATGGCGTTGCGGCGCAATTCGGGATATTCGATGCGGTCATGCCAGCATTCCAGCAAGATCATCTTATAAGAGACATCGTCCGGATTGCGCTCGTCTTTAAAGATTCCCCAAGTTGTGCGCGCCGAATAGGACGGCTCCGGGTTCTTCGCGTGGGCGGCCGTGTAGGCCGTATCATAGCTTTGAATGATGTACTGGACATCCGGCAGCTCGTCCAACGGCCACTTGCGCCACCAATGGGCTTTCAAGATACCCCCGCCATCGGGCACCGGCTCTTGCTGGTATTGGCCTGAAAAGCCATAGCTGCCCAGCGAGCGCCGCATGAAATCGATTTCTTTTTTGCCTTCCCGTTCCGGGTGAATGAAATCCCCTTTGTCCTTCACCACGAAGACCGAGCCAAAATCGAAGATGGTCTTTTCCTTAAAAACCGCCGGGATCTTTAAGTGCACATAATCCTCGGCTTGCTCGGCCAGGAGATAGCCGGACGGATCACGCTCATGAAGGCGCTGCATGATCAACAGCCGGATACCGTTCTTTTTGTTGTTGAGGCGTGACGCCCATGTCCCCTTAAGCCAGGTCAGCGCCGATTGCCGCTCTTGATCCGATTCCGCCTGGTCCGGATTAACTGGATCGTCCAAGATCGCCACGTTGCCGCCAAAGCCCGTGATTGACGAACCCACCGACATGGCTTGGCGGTGTCCCTGCATTGTGGTTTTAAATTCGCGCTTTTCGTTCTGATCCTTCAAGATCTGAGTGCGCGGGAAAAGCTTTTGATACCAAGCTTCGTTCATGATCATTCTCGTATGAATAGAATGTTCGAACGAAAGATCGCGTGAATAAGAAGCGCAAATGATTTGTTCGCTTGGGTTGTGTCCCAACAGCCACGCCGGCCAAGCCACCGAACACACGATGGACTTCATGTAGCGCGGCGGAATGTTGATGATCAGCCCGTTTTTCCCCAACTCACGGCGATAGAGGGCTTCTAAATATTCGCACATCAAATCGATGTGAAAGTTGGGCAAGAACTCGGCTGCCGGATCGACGGACGAAAAGCATTTGCGCACGAAGTCGGGAAAGCTGGACCGCAGACAGGCTTCCAGCTCCCGCTCGAGCGAGATCATGTCTGACATCAATTTTCCCGAAAAATTAAAGGGCGGGAATCACAAAGGCGGCCGAAGCCGCCTTTGCTTTCGGCCGGCGCCTAGCGCGCGACCCTGGACCTTAAGGCCATACCCCCGCTGATAGCTACAAATACCTCAAGTGAGACTTAAGGCTTCACTAACAGCAGGGGCGAGACGCGGATGACATGAGCAGAGCCGCTAGAAACCGGCACCCTAGCTAGGCTTACCGGCTATCCCAAGAGACGAATCTCAAGGGGAAGATTATTTTTTCTCTTTATTCTGTGCTTCAGCCATTTTGACCATGATTTCCTGATAGGTATCAAACATTTGCACAAAAGCCTTTTCGGCTTTCTTGCGGAGCTTTTTATTCTTGCGCACCATACGGTGCTCCCAAACAAAGCGCTCCCATGTTTCCATCAGGACATAGGCCGTGTGGCCAGCCTCGTGGTAATGATCTGATTTGATTTTCATTATCGCCCTTTGATGACCCCGACCGGCGTAAAAGAGGCTTAACGCAGGTCGGGGTCCCCCACAAGCTGCCAGCCGAAGAGCAGCTTAACGGTTATGCAACGTGTTCGCACCTTCAGCAAACCAAGCTATAGATCGCCGCTGCTTTTGGCAATGAGATTTTCGGCCAAAGCGAAGCAATCGGCGCAATAAACGCTGCCGTCTTCATATATGAGAAATTCAAAATGATCGCAGTTGGCGCACTGCCAACCCAAGAGATTGCGGTCTTCCTTGTCGCCTTCACCTTCGCCCGGTGGCGGAAAGTTGATGATGTCGCCCAACATGACTATCGCCACCCGATCAGGCCTGGCAAATGGCTACCGGATGTGCCCCATTCCCGGTATTCGGCGGGCATGTAAGACGCCCCAACATGTTGTAAAACGGTGGTTGGATCGGCCACTTGGTTGCCTGTGCGCCGCGATCCCGAACCCTGCCCGTCGGAGACCTGATACCATGCAGATCGCAATAAGTGGTTGTTTTCAATGACATTGTTCTGGCTAGACCAGCGATCCCGCCAGGCCCCACCAGAGGTTTCTTTCAAGGACCCGTGCAGAAAGTTTTCACTAACAACCGAGTCCCGCGCGCCGGCCAAAACAAGGGCCTTATCGTTGGAACGCAGATAATTCTTGCTGTAAACGGTCCGGCGGCAGTGAAAACCCAATAGCTCATCAGGATACTCCCGGTCCTTGTAGCTCGAGCCGTGGCCACCGATAAAGGCGCCTGTATGCCCTTGGGAGTGAATATAGTTATGATGAACCACGTTGTCCTGGCTGCCGACCTTGAAAGTCAAACCGTCCTGCCGGCCGGCCAGAATGGTGTTATAGGCCACCAAAACCGAATGCCCCGTCACCACATCAATGCCGGTTTCATAGATATCGCCGGTTTCGATAATACAGCCCACAATGGCGCAGTGACGGGCGGCGGCCAATTTGATGCCGTCGGTGCCCGATCCATTAATCAGACAGTTGCGAATCAGGATGTTGGACACCCACTCATCGGCTCCATAGGTGTTCGCGTGGGTCATCTTAATGCCGGCCGCATCATCGTTGGCGGTTTCGGCCCCGGCGCCGATGAAATTCACACCATCAAAAATGATGTGGCTCACGCTTTGACCATAGACGTTGTTGCCACCCTTGCTGCGGATGGTGAAGCGTCCCGGCACTTCGGCCCAAATCCCGATGGGGTTGTCGGCGGTGCCCTTTAAGCCTTTGGGAAAGTTAAAGCCGTTGACCGTCACATCCCTGGCGCCGACGATCTGGTGGCCTGGCTTGGCGTCGGCGATAGCCTCGCCAAATTCCCGGTCATCCCGCACCCGCACTTCAACCGGATCACGGGCGGCGCGCATCCACCGTTGGGCGGGCAGTTGGGGCTCCGGCTCCGGCGGAAGCGGATCGGGCGGCGCCGGGTCCGGCGAGGGTGAGGGCTGATCTCGCTCTAAGGAATCCAAACGATCCCGAATAAGCTGGATGGCGAGAGCCACGTTTTTGTCCAACAGGTCAACACTCGCCGCCACAGCCTCAAGCTCGCCCGGCGTGACCAGATCAAACTTCGCCATCCGACCCCCTTAACAATGGCCTTCTTCGTCGTAAAGCGTGACCATCGTTTGCTCTAGATGCTGCAAGCGCGAATAAAGCTCTTGGATGCAAACATATAAAAAAGCCGGGTCTTGCAAATCACCCGGCTCAACCAACGTCTTTTCACCAGCATCGTTTTCTCGAAACAAGGCGGTGACATCCAAACCTTCCGGCGGGAAATCGGTCAATGCAACTTCTCCTTATCCTGGGATTGACGTTGGGCTTCTGCTTGGTTTTTGCGCAAAAGCCGTTGGTGATAATCCTCTAGGATAGCCTGATCTTCCTCGCGGAAGACGTTCACATTGACGTTTGATTCGGTGCGCTCAATGAACATACCCTTGATTTTCGCCAGGCTGTCCAGCGCGGCTTTCTTATCAAAGAGCTTAAATTTGGTTTCGATGACCACCGGGCGGGTGCCGCCGCCCATGGTCTTGATGTCGACCGACGCGATATTGCGGCCAAGATCTTTATCATATTGGAGCTGTTTGAGATTCATGGTCGGATTGCCGTCGTCATCAAACTCCATGTAATCCGCCACATTGGCAAAGGCCAAGGCGCAGTATTCGGCCACAATGTCACCGATTTCCGCATCGATCTTCTCGGCCGCCTTTTCTTGCAAGCGGGCGATCTCTTGCTGAATCACCGGGCTTTGCATCAAACGCTTAGAGCCTTCGGCCGCCCGCCCGCGATAACCGGTCCGGCGATAGGCCGCAGAGGCGTTGCTGTCGACCATGTATTCCTTGCAAAACCGGCGGTGCCTGGCGTTCAGCTTTTGGACGGGGGCGTCTTTTGATGACATACAATCCCTCCATAGACACAACAAAAAACCGCAAAAATAGCGGCTGGTTCGTGTTTTTTTGGCTTTTATGGGGGTTTGGGCATAGTGCGCCAGGGGTTTACTTGCCAGTTTTTCCGGTTTTTGTCAAGGGGTGTCCCTTTAATAATTGACCAAAGACGGCATGTCGTTGAAATCGTTCATCTTTTTCTGCCGGTTTTTGTTGGGGTTTTCCGTTACAAACCACACATTCGGTGGTCTTTGGACCCCATATACGATCACAGCGGGGACAAATCCAACCTCTAGCCATTAAGAACAACCCTAAGCAGCCATACACCAAAAATAAGCCAAAAAATAGCGGCGGCGGCGACCAAATTGATGGCTAAAAAAATGAATAATCCGCTTTTAAGATCCTCTCGGTCAAACACTCTTACCTCCGATATTGAGCCATGGCCCGTGGCAAGATAAAGCGGCATCGGCCGCTGGGCAGGTTAAAGACCGCTTCCACATCCACAGGCGCGGCCAGGTAAAAGATGAGGGCGCGGGTGACATCCCAATAGGTGATGCTCGCGGCGGCCCTGTAGCTGGCCAGGAGCGCGTTATCGGGCTTTGCCTTGGGCAGACCAGGGTCATACCACCAAGGCCAATTCTGAAGCTTCATGCGCCATTGCAGGTGGGGCATAAGATCTTCCGGCAGCTCGTCTTCGGGGTGTTCATAGTCCCACGGCGCCCGGCCGCTGTTGGCCTCGTAATCCATCGCCGATGGGCCGGCGCGCATGAGGGCGGCCTTTTGGAAGGCGCGGATCTCCATAATGTCCTTTTTTTGGGGATCGGGAATCTTACATTCCCGGCAGATGCGCTCTAAGGCGGCGGGCCACTGTTGCTCGAGGGCTTCTTTGGGGGCGGGATGTTCTTTGGTGCTCTTGGCGGGGGCGGACTGTTTGAGGGCGTCGAAGAGCTTGGCCGCTGTGTAGAGATATATGGCGCAGAGTTCCGGCGGGAGTTCGATGGCGCTGCCTAGGCGGTGCATCTCGGCCGCTTCGCGGGCATATTCCTTACGCACATCGGAACGGCAATTGATCAGATCCTTGCGGGCAAGGCGCAATAGGGCGCTACAGCGGCCTTTATGGGCCTTAAAGCTGGAATCGTCCGGATCGGGGACTTGTTCTTGGATGGCGCGAATGCCCTGCCACCAGAGCTTGACCTGGCTTTCCACATAATGGGGCGGATTGTCGGAGTGGGCATCGATGCGTTGCGGCCCGTCCGGATCATAGGCCCAAGCCCAACGCCGTGCCTTTTTGCCCCGTTGGTTCTCGACCGAGTATTCGGGACGGCCGTCCGGCAATATGGCCGTGTTATGCTTCACACTATCCTCGAGTGGCTGTTAAAACCGCCACCTCCGATTTTTTTATTTGGTGGCCCGCCGGCAACACGACCAGCCCATCGGAAAGGAGCAAACGATGGCGTCGAGCAAGGGCTTCGCCAGCGGGCCTACTTCCGCTTAATGTGACGAGACCGCAGTGTCAATGCTAGCCGTTGCCGAAAATTTTATCAATAGACCGGCTGGCCGGTTTAAAGTGTTTCTTTAATTCTTCGTTTTCTTTTTTAAAGCTGTCCCGCTCCATACGGGTTTTGTCGAGCGCATCGCTCAGGCTTTTATTTTCCTTTTCCAAGCGATCGATGGTGATGTTCTTGCCTTCGTCCGCCCGCAAAATCCACACCTCTTGGCCTTCTGCCAAAGAAGGCTGTGCCCCGGCCCCAGCGGATTCGACAAGCATCACTTGGCGCCCGTACGTAAATTCAACAGTCCAATTAAAGATGCATTCGCCGGCATTTGTGATAATCGCTTCTTTTAAGACTTTGTACTTCACACTCATAAGGGGCTCCTGGGTTAGATTTCGATACAACGGGCGGCCGGCAATTCGTCAATTAACTCCTTAAGCAGGTCGTTTTGCCTCTCTAGAACAGTGACATATCCTTCCAAAGATTCGACACGTTCCTTTAATTGGTCAATGTAGCGGTACTGTTGCGCGATCATTTCCGCTCTATAGGATTCTTTACATCCCGCGATAAGCAAGCAAAGCGTGCAAACAACGATCCATTGTTGTAACATGCCCTCACCTTTTGAAAACCCGCTGGCACTTCCACGTGGTGCGAGTAGAAACACCTCGGCGATCCTGCCGGCGCACTGGATTCAAACACCGGCAGTCCCCCAACATTGCCCGTCCCAAGACAATGCTCATTGCCCGGTCATGCCAGCGGGCTCACCACTAAAACCGAAGGGCTCTTGCCAGATCTTCACCCGCAGAGGAAGCGGCCTTAGACGGGCGAAGGTCCTCAAGCTCCGACCGGGCTTTCGCCAGGTCACGCTCTAACTCTTCGATTCTAGCGATCAGGTTCTCGTTTTCTCGCATTAACGCTTTAACGGATTCGGTTTCAAGCAAATCGTTCAGATGATAGACGGGGCGCTCTAAGGGTGTTGCCCTCGGCCCGTCGTCAACACCAAGGTGCCTGGCCAATACATCTTGCCAGTCCGGCACCAGGCGCCCAAAGACGACTAAATCGCCGTTGTCCTGACCAATGCTGTGCCATCCCCCGTGTCGCCAATCAAACAGAAAGGGATAACCCGCTAAATTGGCCATGTCACAAGACACGTGGTCGGGCCGAAGCGTGCCGTACAAGTGCGTCTTATATCCGACCTCTTGCAATGTGCCAGGGGTGAACGTAAGGGTCATTCCTGGTGTTTGGCCCGGTTGCAGGGCCGTTGTTGGAGCCGCCGACGGGGGGCGCACATAACAGTGGGTGCCGACGCCAGTGTATGTCGCGGAACCATAGAGGGTGTTTGCCATCGTTCGTCCTTTTATTGTTGGGTCGGGGGCGACCAAAGCCAAGTAAGATACAAGATCAACGCCAGTGCACAATAGCACATTAACTGATAATGGTACGGTTTTTGCCACAGGCCGTGGCTCGCCCACTTCCAAAACTTTCGCAAACGGCGCATCGGTCTAGTTGAGGCCGTGGTTCAGAACGAATTGACGGGACACCCCTTTGATTTTGGCGATCATTTCGGTGGTCAGTTTTGGCCGCTTTTCCCAAAGCCACAGGCTGTTGCCCGACGCATACCCCCAGCGTTCCGCCAAAGCCGCGTTGGAAAAGCCGAGACCTTGCCGCCATTGCTTGTATTCCGCGCCGGTTTTGGGAGCCAGCGGGAAATCCACATCTTCGATGGGGATCGGCTCGTTCGGCTGTTTTAGGCCGCGCCGGTTCAGGCCCGATGGGGCACTATAGCTGTTGCGGTCCAGTTCCAAGCTTTGGAAAGCCGACAAGACGATATCGCCATAAAGTTCCGGCTTTTGCATCATGTGCTCGGCAATGTGTTCAATCAACATGCTGCCCACGTCGTGAGCCATAGCCCTCTGTTCGGAGGTCGTATGAGCTACCCGTTGGGAAGGCTGTTTCACGGGCACGGGAGTGACCTGTGACAAGACATCCATTCGGTCCGCCTTGTTTTGCATGGCCTCAAGAATGCCGTCCTGGCGCTGCCGCAAGGTTTCATTTTCTCGTTGCAGTGTATCGATCAGCTCATAGAGATGGGCAAAGCCCCGCGCATCTGTTGGCGGCCCTTGATTCGCTTGCGGATCAGGTTGCAATCGTGCCCGGCCGATATGAGGGCTTGGTTTCATTTCTTCATGTGTTTTCATCTTTAGGTCCTTTCTATTTCTATTCTCGTATACCATATACGACCTCATCGTCCGCGAAACACCTGCGGAGATTCTGAAGGCCTGGAAAATCCCTTCCCCCTAAACACTCGCTCAATGCAGCACCGTTTTTGACGATGTAAGCGAGCCCTCCACCAAAATAGACACAGGCTAAATCGTTTTTCATGGACAGCACCACCGTCGTGTAAGCGGTGGTTATGGCTTGTCCACCGATGCCACCAAAACCTAGAGCCGTTGACCCCCATACTTGGGCGAAATGGGTGACATCCACATCACGCAATCCATGATCACGCTTAGCCGTGACACCGCCAAATTTGGAGTATTCGATTTTTGGCAGGTCGCGCAACAGGGCCTTATAGATGGCCTCGGTTAGATCGGTGATACAATCATCCTGGTTCATCGGTCTGATCCCTATTCTTACAGTTATTCAGTTCAGCCCAAAGGAAATAATATCCGATCAGCCAGCCCCATAGGCCACAAGGCAGGACGGAAATCGCGGAACCGGTGGCACCCCACAATTGAGCAAAAATAGCGCCGATAAGCCCCCCGCCGAACACGGTAATGGCCAAGGCATAGATCCACACACAAACCTGGCAGACTCGCTTTTTACTCATAACCCTCGAACGCCTTTTTAATCGCTTCCTCGATATGGATGGGCCGGTAATCATGGCAGTCCACACCCACGTCCAGCCGGCCTTTCTCGCGCCGGGAATTGCCATGGGAGTGGCCGTGCAGGTGCACGCGCTTTTTCTCCTTTTTGTGCCATTCTTCGATGGGAAAATGAAACAGCACCACCCTATGGTTCGTGACTTCCGCATAATAGCGGATCGATATCCAGGGCAACCGGCGGGTCCGGCCACCGTCGTGATTGCCGATGATCAGATGCTTATGGCCGTTTAAACGCTTAAAGATCTCCGCTTGTTTTTCGGCGTGATGGAATGAAAAGTCGCCTAGCACATAGATAATGTCTTTCGGCCGCACGCAATCATTCCAATTGGCGATCAAGGCTTCGTCCATTTCCGCGCAGGTCTCGAACGGCCGCTTGCAA
Organism: Carybdea cf. marsupialis auct. non (Linnaeus, 1758); assembly: GCA_010016065.2. Classification (NCBI taxonomy): domain Eukaryota; kingdom Metazoa; phylum Cnidaria; class Cubozoa; order Carybdeida; family Carybdeidae; genus Carybdea; species Carybdea cf. marsupialis auct. non (Linnaeus, 1758). The sequence goes on along the minus strand of JAAAKL020000056.1, from coordinate 63,014 downwards.
TACTTGATGACATTAGCATGGCCAAAATGGGGATCGGATGTGACCCACATCTTATGGCACCGTCAAGAGATCATGCAACGGACAGCTCCTTTAAGATATCTTCCACGATTTCAAGAACCCGCTTGCTGCTAATGGTCTTTTGATTGTGGGCGATTTCGGCCAAAAGATGACAGCCGGCGATGGCATGGGTCACGAGCGCCCTTTGTCGATCAAGTTTGTGTTCCGCCCGGCGTATCAACTCTTTGCCAGCGCTTAATTGAACATCCTTATCCGACAACGCCTTGCGGTGCGCGGCGCGCTCTTGACGGCCTTCTTCATGCAACGCCGCCAAGAGCCGCACCAAATCCCGAAAATCGACCTGTTCTGCTTGGTCCATTATTTTGATTTTCCGATCTTATCACACTCGATCAGTTTGGGCCGCAGGAAGTCAAAAAACAAGAGCACATTCATGGCGATAACCAAGATCACGCTCGTGAAAGATTGCAGCCCGAAGGTCTGCGAGAGGACGCCAATGGCCCACGCGGCCAGCCAACTATAACCGATGGTGACAAGCAACCAACAGGTGCGACAGCCGGCCCGTTCATCGCTTTTGTTTGGTTCAGGCATTGCCTTGCTTTTCGAAGTGTTTTTCCGCTGCCGCGCACCAATCGACCTTGCCCTCATCACGCAGAATTTCCAAGCAACAAACCGCCATCTCGAGAGGGATGCGTTCATTGTGGTAATTATAGACTCTGTCGTTATATCTAAAAGACGGATGAAACAAATTCGCGGAAGTTGCTCTTGTGCAAGACATGTGTGGATCGCGCGGCAACCCCAGCTTTTCAGGCACTTCTTTAGAATTACAGTCAAATAAAGTTTGCCCGTGCCCTCCAATGCAACAAGCCGATCCACACTCGCCGGGCATGCCGTAGGTGAAGCGATAATCCACATAATCCCAATTTTCTTTTGGGTTGTTTCGCCTAAGATAGTCGAAACCCTTCTGCAAAAGCCGGGGTGCCCAGGTTTCCATAGCAAAGCCCGGCGACAGCTCTTCATCGGTTAAGAAGTCGATCAGGTCTTGAATATTTTTTTGTGTTTCTGTCCATTCCGGATTGGCCGCTGCCGCCATTTCCCGCTTGGTGCGATACTTCTGTTGTAGCTCTTTCATAAGTCACCTCCTTTTAAAACCGTTCGCTTCAGGATTCAGCGAACTCCATTCTTTTGTTGATTTTGCAAAAGGCCCGGCGCCAATCGACGGTGCCGCGCCCGGTTTCCAGCCAAGTGTTCAAATAATAGGTCAGGACCTCAACCGCCATGTCTTTGGTGAGGCCACTACAGTCCCAACCATAGTGATCTCCATCAACAACAAAAACCGGATGGCACAGATCCTCTTGATATTCCTCGTAGGCCATACCAAGAGAGGCCGCTTCATTGTCTATAAGATTTTCGAACCAATCCTTCGACAACTGCAACTCGGGGTTCTCTTCCAACAAGAGAATTTCCAGATGCCCGCCGATGCAACAAGCGGTTCGACAGGTCAAGTCTTTGGCCTTTGCTGTCCCCTCTGCGACATAATATGCAAGCCCTTCTATTTCTTCAGGGGAAAGGTCAGTGAGATACTGCGCCCAAGCACCCATGTTGAAGCCGGGGCTTTGATCGCTTTCGATGAAGTTGATCAGGTCCAAAACCCGCTGTTGCTCACGAGTCAAAACCGCTGTTTCGGTCAGATTAATCTGTTTCATTTTCTGTCTTTCCTTTCTCGATAATCGTGGCGAGGCCTTGCACGCTTTCGCCCAAGGTTTCGATGTTTTTCTTAAGCCCGTCTAAGCGAAGCTTTTGCCCAAAAAGCTCATCCCTGATCCGTTCACATTCCCAATCATGGGACCCGCAATTGATGTAAACCTTTTCCTCAAAACGCTCCTGCCACCAGACCACATTCAACGCGATCAAATTCAACGCAGCGACCAGGATGGCCAACAACCCGAAATAACGTAAGATAATAAAAAAATGCTCTTGGCTCATATGATGTCCCAAGTCGTGTTGCTGTCGGTACCCCAGAGGGTTATGTGCATATCACCCCAAATCGTATTCGACCAAACCATAAGCGGACCTTTTTCATACAGATAACCCCGCTCCCGTTTTTTAAAATCAAGGCAGTTCCATTTTGCATAGTGAGCACGGTTGAAATGATAGCTCTCTCTTTCGATTAAAAGGTTGGCTTCGCGCCGGCAAAATTTGGGCTTATCCGTCATTCAGGCTCTCCGGTTAACACGATCCTGATCGCTTGTTGGCGGGTCAGGGGGCGGCTCCAATAAGAAAGTGTAGAATCTTCTTTAGTCTGTCCCCTTTTTAGGAAAGGCATGGCCTTTCCCCGTACAGCACCGAGTGAATAGCCCACCTCACGCCAGTGCAGCACATCCCGCTCATGATCCAGTCGATGCCAAAACCGCTGGGCCGCTTGGCAACAGGAAAACAGAAAGACATAAATCAGAAAAACCCCAACAGAAAATTCGGTGTTGGTTAACTTTAAGCCATTGACCTGCAAAGCACCCATGATCGCAATAACACAAACCGGTGTTACAATGATCGGCCCAATGATCGGGCAAATAAAAAAACACATAAAATATTCGAAACAACGGCCGAGACGGGTTTTTGCCAAGATCACCGCCTGGAAGATATTGAGTATATAACCCCACCACACGCAGGCGAGGATGGCGCCGAACAACACGACTCCTGCGATGATTGCGATCATGGCCAGTTCTTCCCCCGACGGCGGGCGATACGTTGTTTTTCAAAGGCCTCTTCTTTGCCTTCAATCACCCACTGTTCTTTCGCCGCCTTGCGGGCAATCTCATACCATCCCCAGGTCCATAGCACGTTCACCGAGAACACCACCCATGGTGTCCACTTAATCGCCACAATGGCCCAATCCAGCGGGAGATTGCTGTGATTATAAATATCTTCTTCAATTATTTCGTAAACCGGGGGCGCAAGGCCAGCGGCCGGGATAAGCGCCAGGGCTCGAAAACACCAGCACATCACCCAATGGAAACAAGCCGATATGTAATTGTTCAACGCCAACATCCAGGCGACAAAAAACAAGGCCCCCAACAAAAAGCCCCACATTACGGCTGTAAAAAAGATGTGCAAAAGGATCACGGCTCAGGCCTTCACGTCATGGGTCAGCAAAGCCCAGGCCCGGTCGGTGATGGTTTGAATGATTTCCACTTGCGGGGTGCAACCGCTGTATTGGATGTCCCGCACGAAGGACCGGAGATGGCCTTGCGCAATGGGCCGGCCGTTGCGTTCCTGTTTCACCAAACCGACCACTTCATGGGCGATGGCGTCCACAAACTCTAAACGGTGATAGCGGGTCCCGCGATAATCAACGCTGCCCAGGTGATAGGTCTGCCCTGTCATCATTTGCTCCCTTTTTTAGCCCCTTAAATAAAAACCAACAACTCGTTATCTTCATCCCAATCGAACTCATAATTGAATTTGCGGGACATCTGCCAAAGATAGTCCCCGGCGTTGGTTGACCAGTCGGAAGACCAGTATTTTGACCCCCCGTACGACGCCAGGACATGATGGTGGCCGGCGACGAAAAACCGACGATGACGGGAATCAATGCAGCGCCCGCGCAGATAGGCGGCGTGCTTATTATAAAATTCAACGCACCGGTCGCGTATATAGTCGAGGGAATCATCCTCGATATTTTCTTCGGTCAGGCCCTCACGAGGCAAGGAATAATCGGCCACGCTATCCAGAAGGGTGTCGACCACTCCTTGATAAAATTCATCCAGCTCTTTCTGCTCAAGGGTCACGGTGCCTTCAGCGTAATCCTTCGGCCTCGGCAGATACACCTTCTTCCCCATTGCTCATCTCCTTTTCATGTAACAGAATATAAAGGGACGCATAGGTGCTGTAGAATTTGTCTTCCTGTCCCTTTAATAATTCGCTTAAGGTATTCCAGTCCCTCGTTCTTTCGGCGCCCCTCAGCAATTCCAACAGATGGACCACCACACCATGGCGGGCACGCAGCTCACGCAAGAGACGGATCGCCCTTTCCCGCTTGGCATGGGTGAGCGCTTCATAGGCCCCTTGCAGGATGCTTTCGCCCACTTCGCTCATTCGGATTTACCGGCTTGCTCGATGATTTCGGTGGCGGTCTCTTGGGCCGCCGCGTCTAGCTTCCAAGTCCAGGGCTTGAAAGGCTCCTTCAGCTCGATTTTGAAGGTGTTGATCACGTGATAGGCACCGATGGCAAAACCGACGACACCGCCGAACAAAAGAAAAAACAGACCCATCTTAAGACTCCTCTTTAAGGTGGAACACGCGGGCATGGGCACGTCGCCAATCGACCACACCTTCGCCCGTTTCCAGCCAGGTTTGCAGATAATGGGTGAGCACTTCGACACCCACCTCCTTGGTCAATTCGTCGGAATCCGTCCAAGCATGAACGCTGCCCTTGGCATCACAAAAAACAGGATAATAAAGATCTTCGTTCCCCGGAGGTTTGTAACTATCTACATCGTTCCATTCTATACTTTTTGCTGCCCTTTTTGTTGATGCGCCATGACCGAGCAGGTATTGATGGCCAAAAATACAGCAAGCGGTGCCGCACCTCGGGTCATCCCCCAAACGAAATTCGTCACGATAATCGTCATCGGTATATGATCGTCCAACAGACATATCGAAACCGGGAGAGCGGGTGTCATCCTGCAAGAGGGCGATCAGATCCAACACCCGTTTTTGCGATTCGGTGAGGGTTTGCAGATCGAAGACATTTTGTTTTTTCATTGGGGTGTCCTTTGATTTAGGAGCGCGAGCAAATCATCGAAGGTGCCGGCGACCTCCATGGGCGCTTTGGCATCGGTCAGGTCATGGATGATGCACATCTCGCCATAATCGAAGAGATAATCTCCGGTGAAACTACAGCGGGCGATGCGACGGCTATCGCCGTCAGGGATTTCGGCTTGCGCCCAAATCATTTCGATCCACATACTGTTTCCTTTCGCGGATTAAGTCTTCGATTTTGGTGACGGCCAAAGCCATCTTCTGGCGGGCGGAAGGATTGGCCGAGTGCACTGTGATGCGCGGTGGGATAAAACCCCGAAGCGCAACGGCTTCTTCGATCCACAAAAGCACATCATAGCCGGTGCCGTTGTCATCGTCGCCCAGGTCATGGTCCAGGCTTACCTGATCGACAAAACCGGTTTGCAACAGGGCGATCACATCGGCCGGGGCAAAGCATCTGATCCAACCTTCCGGCGCCATGCGTTCATCGTCGAGATAAACTTTCATGGATTGGGTACTGCTTCTTTCTCTTTTTGCATTTTCTTTCCTCACACTGTTGATATTGGAGCGCCCGGTAGGATTCGAACCCACGACATCAAGATTACAAAACTTGCGTTCTGACCAACTGAACTACGAGCGCGCTGGTTTTAACCTCCCTTGTCCAATAATTCATGAACGGTCGGTTTAAACTCTGTTTTCACCCGGCCGCGCTTGGGCGGTTCCTTTTCGGCCTCGCGCTTTAGGTGTTGGCGTAGTTTCGGGCTTTTGCCGGGATGGCCTGATTTGCCATGTTTGCGCGAGCCCATGCCGCCACGTCCCGTTTGCATAACGTTGCTTTCGGTTGTTGCGGAAATGGTTTTGGCGGGGGCATCGGGCAGTGTCACCTTGGGCGTCAAACTCTTAGTGGCCGTTTGTCCCCGCCACGCCCGCCACAAGCGTTTGAGCAGGCGTTTTTCCACATATCTCTGAGCCCGGAAGTGCGCATGTCGGCGGGTCATTTCCGGGTTGCGTTGCAGTTCATATTCCTTGCGGTCCAAATAGAGGCGCTTCAATTCAGTGGGCGGGCTTTTAAACTCCCCGGTTTTTGGATCGATGGAGCCGCCTTGATGTTTTAAAAAGGCGTCGACGATCTTCCACGATACCGCCCGGCGCATGGGGCTATAGCCGTTGTTCACCCCCTTGCGGGCTTTAATGGCCCGGCCTTCCGCGTCCACGCTCAGCCCCAAGCGGGACCAGAGATGGCTTGGCGAGGGGTAGTTGTTGAGATCCCCGGTTTCGGCGATGATGGACCCCAGGCCGCCCACCGCCAGGCCCTTGTGGGAGATCCACCACTCATGGGCCGGGATCTGTTTGACCAGGGCGGCGATTTCCTTATCCAGGCCCTTGATGGTGGCTTCCAGGGGTATCCGGGCCGCAAAAAACGCCGGGGTTAAACAGAGCGCTTGTTTTTTCAGGGGATGGTCTTTGGTGACGCTTGTCACGGCCTTATAGAGCCGTTTGGCTTCATCCTTGTCCCCGTCGCAAAGGGCGCGATATTGCGCCATGATTTCCTGTTCCAAGCGGATGTCGGCCTTTTGATGGGCGCGGCGATGGCGGCCCAGGGCGATGATTTCCCCGATGATACCGGCATTGGTCGAGTGGGTATCAATGGGAAAGTGGCCGGTATCATCGGGAGTCGAGACACTGAGCCCTTGGGTGTCAATGTCAGTTCGGTCTCGACTGTCTTTCAGAGGGGAGGAATCACGCCGAAGATGGGTGTTAGCACTCATGAAGTGGGTCCTCCCCTCTGAGCCGGGGCAGCGGGTGCCAGGGTGTCATCCCCGTGGTGGCCCCGGTAAGCTTTTGCCACACCGGCAGGGGCAGTCCATAAGTGGGTGTCAAGCCCGGAATGGCCCCTGCCGGTGTGGGACGTGGTGGCACATCGGGGCTGGGTATCAGATGCGATATGGCCACCACGATTCAAAGAGCGGAAAGGGGCATTCAAGAGGTGGATATCAGCCCAAGAGTGGCCCCTTTCCGCTGTCGCCCTGGCACCACACTGCTGGATAACAGGCTTCAGATGGCCAGGACGGTTCGAAGACTTCGGACGGGAGACAGAGCCTTTTTGGGTACCATTGTATGGACGATCTCCCGTCCGCTGCGCCGGCATACCGGGAGTGGTGATCATATTGTCACTGGCCAGCGCGTTCGAAAGGGGTGGGGCGGACATTCGGATTTTGGGTAGCAGAACGTTGATGGTCCGCCCCATGCCGGCATCACTGAAGTGGTGAACAACGCGCTCATGGCCGGCATATTCGGTGATGTTGAGGACGGGGGCAGGTCGTGTGTGGGAACTAACATGGAAGTGGCCCCCGTCCTCGGTGCCGGCATCGGGGAAATGGAGAACAATTCGTCCCTGGCCGACACGACTGATTTTTGGGGGGCGGGCACTAGCGGAATGGATATTACACGTCATATCTGGCCCGCCCCCACAGCGGCATACTGCATGTGGTGATCAAGGATAGATTGGCCGCTGGTTGGATTAGACATCATGGGGTTCGGTTTCCTCATAGACCTGGTACACCTCATCATTGGTGAGGCAACTGCGCATAGGGGTTTTCGCGGGCATGATGGCGGCACAACCCAGAAAAAGGCGGCCGGTGTGGACCATGGTGAGGCCCGGCTTGATGAATTTAGGCGCATCGGCGATCAGTTCATCCCGGTCGCAATCGCCCATGGCTTTGCCGGTGGTGAGTTTAATTTCCATGAGGTTGCGCTTCGCCAGGCGCATGAGGCGTTCTTTGTTTTCCAGGGTGCCGGTGTTGGCGCGGGCTTCCGCGAGTTCACGTCGGATCTCCTGGCGCTCGGCATGGATCACCGACAGCACGGCCCGGCGCACGGCCCCATCCACCAAGGGCTGGACATAGGCTTGATGCAGCATCGGATCTTCGGTGATCTCCCTGGCCAGGATATCGCAAGCATGGTCCAAATCACCCTCGGTCCGCTGCAAGCTGCTCTTGGCTAGGGTCATGAGGGGCGTGACTTTCGCTTCTTCGTCAATAGACATTTAAACTCCTTTTTGGTTTGGGGCGGGCATTCGGTGAATGGGTATCAGACTTCAACTGGCCCGCCCCACCGCCGGGGCATGATCTATCTGGGTATAAAGGCCCTTTCGGCCCCAGGCGGAAGATGTTCATCCGGACGGTGCATCGACGAGTTGTTTTAACAAATAGTTGGTCTGCGTGGTTTCTTGGCGCAGATCGTGTAAGACTTTTTGGCATTCGAGCAGGCGCACACTCATGTCGGCCAGTTCATCATAGCTGGCCCATTCTTTTTCGGTGATTTCTTGCATAACGGTGGTGAGATCGCTGCCGATTTTGGCGCCCGTGGTCATGGCGCGATGCCCATACCACAAAACATCACCGCCGTTCTGAGCGATGCGCGCGCCGGTATCCAGGTTCAGGTATTCATCGTCGTTGATTTGAAACCACATGCCGTGTCCTCACTTTCCGATCAAGGCGCCCGCAACGATGCAAAGGCCCCAAAAAAGAATCCAATAGCTTAACCGGTTCGGCGGTTGTTCCATGTAGCCCCAAAAGCCTATCTTCTGCCGGGCCTGTGCTTCGGCTTTTTCGGCCGGGTTGGACAAAAGATGGATCTGCCGCTCCACTTTGGACAGGCGATCATGGATATCATCCAGTTTTGTGTTGTCGGTCATGGTTCATTCGCCTCGCTGATCAGCGCCTTTAAGAACACTTCCCGCTCCTGTTCGGTCAGCTCGCCGGGACCCGTCATTAAAGCCTCAATCCGCTTCAGGCGTTTGTTGATACCGGCCAGTTCATTGATCACCCGCCACTCAAGTTCGGTTGCCAGGCCTTCAACCAGATCATCGAAATCGCCATGAAAGCTATAGCGGCGTCCCTTGATGTCACGCCAACAAATCTTATCACCACCCGCTCTTAACAACTGCGCCCCGGTGGTCATGTCCATATAGAGATTGTCGTCAATTCGAATGAAAGTCATGACAGTCGTCCAGACTCGCGTAATCCGCGCTTTAAATCCTGCGATGCCCCGCGATAGGCCGCGAGGACCTCGTCCAGATCTTGGTCATATAAAAATTCCGGCCGCGCCCGAAGCCGCTCAATGAGATCACACAAACGCTCGATAGATCCGGCCATGCGGTTCAACAAAACGGCATCTAAATCTTCTTCTTCCATGGCATCACCTAAAGAAAAAAACTAAACACGAGAGCAGATAAAAACAGCACCCCGCCGAATAAAAAGAAGAAGCAGACGAGAGCCAAGCAGAAGAGGTAATCTTCTTCATGCTCATCTTTCCAATCTTCCCAGCGCTCGCGCAGGCCCTTATCCGGCATCGAATTCCTGCCCAAGCCGCTGTAGCTTACGCAACAATCCCCGACGACGGCGCCGCCGAAGTTCTTCTTCGATCAATTCCGCCGCCCTGACTTCAATCTCTGCCCGTTCTTCCGGCGACAGCTCAGCCAAATAATCTTCGAGTGTTTTCATGCTCACTCCGCTGCCTGCTCCGCGATCTTTTTCTTAAATTCCCGCAAGTCATTCTGCGCCAGATCACGGCCCAATTTAATCCCGTTCAACTCCAACGCCTCATAGCGCCGGGCGTTCTCAACACCCTTTAAATTCGACTTCAACCGGCTGATCTTCAACTTTAACTTCTCGATTAGCTCCATCTGTTTTTCGATCAGACTTTGCTGCGCATCGATGTATTCATTGTCGCCCATGGCTTTTCGTTGTTCAGCCAATTGGTCCAAAAGCTTGTTCATCTCTCTGGTCATCCTTTCTTGCTAATATCCGGAGCGGCCCGCTGGCATTTCCACGTGGTGGCCTTACACCTCAACTCCACGGCCTCGACGCTCGCCAAGACCCGGCCGCTTCATTGTCCGGTCACACCAACAGGTCGCAACTCAATCATTCCTCGTATTCCCTTGCAACCAGCCGCTTCCAATTCGCTTCATTCCTGGATTTGTTTGGAAGGGTATGGTCTGTGCTTGGCCACAATCGATTCGGTAGTCGCGGCTTATCTCGAGCGGCTATCGCTTCGCCAATCTCCTCGCCAACCTTCGTCCAGTGAGGCTTCCAATCTTTCCGAGGCGCCGGAGAAACGCGAGGCTTATTACACTCAAAACACCCAGGCACATAAGGCCCCCACACCCTTCCGCACTCCGGACATTTCCAACCTTCTCTGGTCATAACTACACCTTTAAGTTACTTATGTACCCGATGGTACCTAACGAAATCCGAAACACCGGCATTATTCCTTCCCGCGCTTTAGCCGCTCAATATCCCGCAAAATCTCCGCGCGCTTAATCAACGTGATGCAGATGATCGGTAGGCCGAACAACACAAAAATTATTAAAGCTGCGCCTAAAGCATCCATAATTGCACCTTTAAACTAAAAGTTACATTTGTTAACGATGGTACCAGGGGGATAACAAAAATGGAAAAATATAAAATTCTTGAGAGAGTGCATGACAACGATCTTTATGGGACCCGCTCGGGCCGGGTGATCCGGTTGGTAGGGGGTGGGGTGGCCGGCCGCCGTTGCGAGGGGATTGCAATTGATTGGCGGCCAGCTCTAGGAGGCATATGAGATATGATCTTTGTCGTTTCTCCTTTGGTTGCGGCCTGCCTGGCCTGGTGTCTGCGATGACAAGCCAAATTGCTAGAGTGGCTATATGATCATTATGCACAGCCTGTGCACCATTGCAACAGGTTTTTGCAGCTTTGCACTTTTTTATTAATGTGTGGTGATTGTGCTTGACCCTGTGCAAGTTTGCACTATATAAAGAGTCATCGAATCATCGATAGGAAGGAAAATCTAATGTCACATTTTTATGCGAAGATCCCGGTTTCGTCGAGGCGGACGGTTGCGACGGCGCGCGGCAACAAGAGCAGCGGGTTGGTCACACAAACGGCCAGTTGGGACGGCGCGATTGAGGTTGAGCTGCGCCACAACGAGCGGCTTAAATGCGATGAGTATGTGGTCCGCTGCATTCCTTGGGAAGGCGTTGGCGATAGCGTGATGATCGCGAAGGGCATTGTGGGCAAGGCGCCGAGTGTTGTTTACGACCGGTCTTTGGGCGCGCGTCGCGTCTAAACATATGTGGGAGCTGTTGCGGCAGCTCCCCGATGTGTTTAGGTGACAGTTTACAAAAAGGAGAATGATCATGGAATTCTACAAAATCAGAATGACCCGCCCGCTCGGCCCTGTCAGGATTGAGCTTCATGAAGGTAAAGAAGAAGCAAGCGGAGCGCTATGGGCTTGCATGTATGAGGCCTTGCACGCCAATGCCTTACGTGACCGGCAAATCGCTTGGACTTGGCAGTATGAGTGCAATGCTTGGCACGGCCAACGGCAGGAATGGACGGTTACCGGCTATAAGATTGAGATCTACCCGGCTTAACTAAATAAGTGACACGATAAAGGAGAAGACCAATGACCGAATATAAGTGCCCCAACTGCAAACTCCGAAGCGGCCTAATGGTCGAGGCCTTGCTGTCCTGCTATATCGAGCCCAACGGTGAGCCATATTGCCCTGAATTCGAACCGTACATTGACGGCGACTCCAACGTCGTTTGTGATTGCGGATGGGAAGGCAAACTAAAGGAGTGCAGGCAATGAGTTGGATTGTTGTCAACCGCTACACAAGCGCGCCCATCGTTGAAATTCGCAATGAGGACTTTATCCCGCTTTTAAAGCCGCAATTCATTGCCGTGCCAGTCCGCGAATACCTGGCAAAGCACAATCAACGAATTAAAGACGCTGGTGGCGAAAAGCCGCCGCTCATGCCTTGGGAGGAATGACAGATCATAAGTTGTAAAGTGCTGAACTTGAGGGGCATCTTCGCCCCTCTTTTTTTATGCCTTTTGCGCGAAAATCTTTAGCCTACGTCACCCGCCCAACAAGACCGGTGAATCCAGAATCAACACCTTATATATATACAAAAAACCCTTGCCATAAGCCCAGCATTTCTGCCATAAATCACGCCTATCCCAAATCCGATATCACTCGGCCCGGTTCACGCCGGGCCTTTTTTTGTCCATTAATACTCGTATAAATAGATTGCACTGTATTTCTACACCAAACCCGTAGAATCCCCTCAGCCGTTCCAGAATCAACGGAATCACATTGGCCGGTACCAGCGCCCACCGCCATCAATTCCGCGCACACAACCCCACGCAAATCGCCAGCAATCCGCATCAACGCGCGTCACGTCACCCCGAAATCATGAATCCAACTCCGAGAGATCGATTTCTAATCGTTCCGCGTGCTCTTTCAGCCAACCAATAAACTTTAACTCGCGCTTAGCACGGCCCTTTTCCTCGTAAAGCCTTGTTGCGGCTGCCTTTTCTCGCACATCCGCTGGCCAATCGTTCATCCCACCATAGCGTGCATCCAGGGCCATATAGCATATCTTAGCTAGGCGCACGACCTCTTTCGCATCAGGCTCAACGCCTTGCTCTGCCTCGGTTTGCGCCTTTTGCCATGCCTGCCTGCACTGCTCGGCAAGTCGGTGGAAGCTTCTCGGCACGGGCTGATTTTGACTTTCGAGCCAGTCGAGCCGGTTTGCTGTCCAGGATTTCGCCCAATCGGCTGGCACTGAGGTGAAGAGAGATTTGATACTGCTATGCAAGCTTAACTGGTCCCTTGGTGTCACCGAATTATTTTGGTTGGTTTCGTTTTCAAAAATCAAAACCATATCAGCGATGTCTTGGGTTGTATATTCTAGGGGATTTACACCATTCTGAGGGGGTAAGGGGGAGTTTTTGTTTATTTTGTTTTTTGTTAAACAACTATCTGGGCTTGGGCTTACCCTAGAAGGGTAGGCTTGAGGGTCATTTCCTTTTTGTTTCATAGCCTTAGCCCTTACTCCCTTCTTTCCGTATTGTGCCATTTGCTCGCGATACTTCAGATCTTTTATGATCTTTCTGCAAACGATTTCATCCGCGCCGTTCACGTCGAAGACTCGGTTATCTTCCAGCTCTTTCAGGGCGGCTTTGACTTCATTTTCCGACGCCCGCACGCGGCTAGCGAGCTTGGGGATATCATCTTTCTTGAAGGTGCCCGGCTCCGGCGAGAGGTACATCATGGCGATCAGCTCTATCCATAAGCCCCTGGCAGATAAGGAACAATCATGCAAATCAAGGTCTGCGATCCAATCCCTTGGGTAAAACTTAAACCATGCCGTCGAGCGGCCAGTGATAATATTCGCCATACTCGGTTCCCTCGTATTCAGTCGTTACACGACTTTCTCACGTAACACCCTTAAGCCAACCCTGCAAGCCATCGCTTAAGCATAGGCTTTTAGGGTACCCTTAAGCCAACCCTTGAGGGTTTGCGTATTGTTGTTCTTTTATAAAGGCTTGCTCGCGCGCCTATCTTGGCTTTTTCTCGCGGAATTCTTTAATAATCGTCGTCATAATCATCATAATCATGGCCATGGGCGACCTTATAAATGCGCTTATATGCCTCGTGTTCGACGCGCTCTCGCTCCATTTGCATCATCTGCTTAGCCCATGGTTTGACCGACCGCAGGGAGGCAATATCAGCGTCAAAGCCCTTATTCGCACGGCGATGACCACGCCGCTTTTGGCTCAAATCATACCAGGCCGACCACAGCATTTTGGCCGCTTTGCTCTTATGAATAAGACCCGTTGTTTGGGCCAATCCAAGACTGACTGGACGGGTCAAAGAGGCACCCGCTTTACTTGTAGAAGGAGTCAGGCCAAAGGCTTTTGAAACAGCCGTGCCAAGAGACCAGCCACCAATGTTTTTAAGCGCCGCTCGGCGCGATAAATCGTTCTTGCTCATAGCCACCTCTTTCTTTAATCTGCGCTTCGCGCATGCAGTCGCTAACGCGACTTTCTATAGGAGTGCAACAGCGTCGGTTCCGTGTCGCTCGTGTGGGTCCAACGCGCCTCTCTAGCGGACGGGCAAAAGCGGCTGGTTCACCTCTTGGTGGCCAGCCGTTTTTTTATTCTCCGAAGCATCTTGCAATGATAGTGCAAGTTTGCTACATTCACAAGATCCATTCGAGTGAATGAAAGGAGAATTCTAATGGGTACTCGTGGAATCTGCGGCTTTCGCTGCGACGGACAAGACAAACTGGCCTATAATCATTGGGACAGCTATCCGGACGGCCTAGGCAACGACCTTGTCAAACAAATCGGCGAAATGCTGAAGATGGGCCAACCCGAACTCATGCAAAAGGTTCGGGACATTCGTGTGGTCAAGGGCCGGACCAAGCCAACCGCCGGTGATATTGAGCGCTACAAGAGCCTGAGCGATAGCTCTGTGAGCCAGCAAACGCTAGATGATTGGTATTGTCTCTTGCGTGGCGCACAGGGCCGGTTGGATCTCAATCTTGAGCATGGGATTATGCTCGATGGCGCCGATTTTGTGCGGGATAGCCTGTTTTGCGAATATGGCTACATCCTGAACCTGGATAACCTGTCCTTTGAGGTTTATGAGGGCTTTCAACGGAAGCCCCATGACAAAGGCCGCTTTGCCTCACAAACCACTTGGGAAGGCTATTATCCCATCGCTCTGGTCAAGTCTTTTAAATTGTCGAAAGATCCAAAAGATTGGGAACAAGGGATCACCGGCATTCCCGAAGATTGGGCCGAACAATGTTTTCCGCCCGAAGTAGACGAGGATGACTCATAATCCCATTTGAGCGAACTGAAAGGAAGCAAACATGCCCTTTGATAATATACCCCTCAGAGAACAGCTTGAAGCGGAACAAAAGCAAGAGTTTCCCTATACCTTGACCACCGAACAGGTGATCAAAGGGTGCCGTGAGGCCATCGAAAAAAACAACCTCATGTGCCTTCATGGCAACGCCATTGATATGAAAACCTGCTATTATCGCCGCCAGACCCGTCCCGGCGCGGAAATGCTCTATTGCGCGGTTGGCGCCGCCCTGCCGGAGTATGTGTTGGACCATATCCATCAAAAGGGTTGCAACAGTACAAACCTCGACAGCTTAATCAGGGAAAATATCCTTCAAATGACCGAGGGCGACAAACTTATCATTCAAGGGCTTCAGCTTACGCATGACCGAGTCGCCTTTGGCCGCGCAACACCCAAATCATTAACGCAAACCCTTGATTTCGCCGAAAAGGTATTGGAGGGGCGATCATGACCACACTTTACGAAGAAAGCCGCTCTACGGCTGTATGTGACCACCGGGAACAGGTGAGCCAAAAATCCGATACCGCCCCGGCCATTACCCCGTTAGAGGAATTGGCCCGCTTTATCGAAGAAACCAGCTATAATTTCGACATGGGCAGTGAAGCGGTGGAGGTCCGAAAAAAACGCCGGGCAGACCCATGGTGTGGGACCGCTGGCTGTATCGCGGGCCATGCTGCGCTGTTGTGGGAAGATGTGCGGCACGCTGTAGAGGAATACGAAGAGGATGGCTTTACAGTCCTGGATTGCGAACCCGATTGCGAAAAATTGCCCAAAAAGCTTGGCCTAACGTTGGGGCAGTTCGACTCCCTCTGTTATGTTCCCCACAATAGCAAGGGCGATCGGTTGTGTTATTGTGACATCGACAAAAACATGGCCGTGACCGCGATTCGCCGTATGGATCGTGTACTGCAAGACATTCCAGAAGGGAAACAGCGCAAAGAGGTTATGGCTTGTTTCGACGAGAGTGATCGGGTAGAAGATTATTGTTAGTGTTTCCCTGCCTGCCCGCGCTTTTAAGGCCTTGGTGAGGGAAAGGGCCGGTTGTTCTTTGGGACACCGGCCCTTTTTTCTTTGTGTATCTGCTGCAAGTTTGCTACAGTCACGCCAAGAAAGGAAGGCGTGAATTGTATCGTTATGACATTGTAGCGCTGGCAAAAGCCGCGTCTGAAGACTCGATCCATTTTTCCGACATAATCAATATTTCTACACCGGTTGATTGGGATTTAATGTGGCGAGAGGTGAGATGGTATGTCCGTATGTTGGGCGTAACAGTCGATCCGATTGGCCACAATATGGCCGCCGACCTCGCCAAGCTTTATGTGGATCGTTACCGCGCGCGATCAAGGTGGCCGGAATGAGCCGTCGCTACAATATCCAACTGCATGCCCACTATGTGGCGCAAAATTTCCAATTCGAAATTTATTTCTGGGCGAGTAGAGGTCACGAGATGCCATGGGAATGGATGCGCAACGAAGTGCCCGTCCATGTGCCTGACCACTTGCGCGCCCGCCCGCTGGATCTTGATATGATCGCCGATTTGGCCTGGCTTTATGTGAACCGACAATATGCCCGAACCGCCATCAAGTCAGACCGACAAAAACGTCATGACCGATAGTCGAGACCGCGTCCAACGAATGATTTGGGTTATACTGGACGATTATTATTTTCGCCCTCATTGGGCTGGTTGGTTGGAATGGCACCGAATTCGACTTGAATGCTTGGAATACAACTTGTGTGACAGTCTTTCTTTAACCTCCTTTGAAGTGGATTTTGTCACCGATATGGTTGTCCGCGAAATCGAGCGCCACAAAGGAATGCCCCTAAGCCATGCCCACGAACAAGAAACATTTTGACGACCTACTTAACCAGATGGTTAAGCTTGGCAGGGATTGGCGGCACTCCCGACCACCGCCTTGGCCCAACGTCATCTACGTATGCGAGCAGCGTGCCAGAGCCCAAAGACTTCGTGTCACTCCATTCGATATCGATTTTATCACCGCTATGGTGATACGTGAATGTGAGCGCGGAGGCGCCTTCCAGGAGTGGCCCGATGGCATGTTCTAATCTTAATCCTGAAGTCGCGGCGTTAATCAGTGATCGCGAACGCAGCTATTTCCGGCTCTCATCTTATAGCTGGCCGGGTGCATGGGACTCCGAACGATTCTTGTGCGAGAGGTATGCAAGACAGGCCCTCTTCAACCTCACCCCATTCGAATTGGACTTCGCCGCTGATATCATGATGCGGATCAAGGAACGTAACAATGTCCCGGAATGACGAACTGGCAAACATCGTTGCTTATATGGTCGCACATATTCCCACCGCCATGCCACGGTCAGTTCTACACGAGTGGGACAATGCCCGTGGTTATGTAGAGTTTGTTGTCTCGTTAAACAATCATCGTGTCACCGTTTTCGAAATGGATCTTTTAACGGAGATGCTTATCCGAGGGGTGGAAAAGAAAAAGGCGAACTATGATGTCAACGCGCGCTTCCCAAGTAGCTGATTTCGATAGCGCGATCATGCGCCGACTGATCTCGACCACGATTTACCATTTAACATGGTCTGCTCCCGATCTCCTGTTCCATTGGGATTGGGCGCGCCAGTATCTTCGCGAACAGAGCGGCTTCCTCGGTTATGATCTCAATCCCTTCGAGTTGGATGTTGCAGCGGATATTGTTTTAAGAGAGCTGGAAAGAATAGATGTCAAAAGAGCGTTGGAAAGAATAGATGTCAAACAACCATATAATTGAACGGAACGTCCAGCATGTGGCGCACATATTCGATGGAATCTTGAATGGATCTGCGCGGTTCAGCATACCGTGGCGCAATTTGCGAATGTTTTGTCATCGCCATATAGCCTGGGGGGTCAATCCGTCTGAACTGGACGTGATCACCGATCTTGTGAACCGCCACATCGAACGGCACCACTTCGATCTTCTCGTTGACGAGCAGTCCTGGCATTACGTGAAGAATGACCCATGACAAGAGACCAGCAAATCGATGAAGCCGCCACAGTTTTAAACAGTCAACTTTATTTATTGGCTGGGGGGTTTGATATTAACCGCTATAGCTGGGGACGCATACGCGCCATTTGCGATGTTTTAGACCGCTATGCGTTAAAAAGGTACAAGCTGAATGCCTTCGAAAAAGATCTGGTTGTGGATTTAACGGTCCGCCGACGAGAGCGACGGCACATGAAACTCATGATCACACAAGGCCGAAGCGGAACCTTGTACGATGGTTGATAAAACCACGGTATTGAATTGGCCTGTCCGTGAAACCGTGCAGCGGACTCTGGACGAATGGGATTGGATCGTATCGGCGTATTCCCGGCCACCTTTTGATCGCGCCCGCGTTCGAAGGTGGGTTGCTCAAAATAAATGCGCCAACCTCACATCATTCGAAATCGACACCGCGACCGATTTGGTGCTGCGCGGATTCGAACGTAAGCATATTCTATTGCTAGAAAATGCCGGGATTTAGATGGTGACGCAAGCGTTGATATCGAACTCGGGATTTTCTTCGCGCCGATAATAGCCACGGGGGTTGCACAGCACGCGCGTCTCATGGACCACATAATTAAAGCTGTCATGAACATGGCCATGAAACCACACCGCCGGTTTTTTCTCCCGCATCAACCATTCCAAATCGCTGGCATAAGCATAATTCAACAAGGAATCTTTATATCGCGGATGATTCGATTGGAACGACGGCGCCATGTGGGTCACAACCGCATCGCCGGGCCGAAGATTGTCTTTGAGAAACTGAACCGTCGCATGGAACCGTGATTTCGCATTAACGGGGTGAAAAATCTTTTCCGGGGCATCCCTTTCCGCCAGCCAGATGATATTAAAATCATTCATCTGTTGGCGGGCGGTTTCCATGGCGGTCCACTCGCCGCCATTAAAATCAGTCCACATGGTGCCGCCCAAAAACCGCTGGCCGTCGATCTCGACAATGTCATCGTCCAGCACGTGAACCTTATCGCTGTCCGCAAAATATTCCTTGATGCGGCGCAGGATGTGATTCATTTCCGCGTCATAAAATTCATGGTTTCCGGGCGTGTAAAGAATGTGTTTAAAGTCTAGCTCTTCGATCCACCAAAGATGCTCGTTTCGGACAGTGATGTCGCCGGCCAACACCAGCACATCGCCGCTGGGCATGTTGTCCAACGGCCCAAACTCTAAATGAAGGTCGCTCATGTTATTGATTTTCATGCTATGCTCCCGTGAAGCAGGAAGAAATGGCCCAACAAATGGCGACCACGGCAATCGCGATCAGCGTGTTATCGTCCATTTCGAATTTCATCGCCTCAATCCTTGTAGCTGTTTCGCCAAGAATACTGCAAGTCTGCACGGCGGTCAATGTCATCAAAGCGCATTTCAGCGCCGTTGAAATAGAGTGTGGTCATACCGGCATGGCCGCTGCGCTGTTTGGCAATCGCCACTTCGCACACATTGCGGATCTTATGGTCAAGCTGGGCTTCCACGAAGCCTTCCACATCCAAGCCCCGATCCCGCGCTTCGATCTCTAGATTTTTTCGCTGATAATATTCGTCCCGATATAAAAACAGCACATTGTGCGCGTCCTGTTCAAGGGAGCCTGAGTCTCGCAGATCTGAAAGATTGGGCCGTTTATCATCCCTGTTTTCCACCGCCCGGCTCAATTGGCTCAAGATCACCACCGGCAAATGCAAGTCCTTCGCCACCGCCAAGAGATCGGCGGATATTTGGGTGAGCTGGTGCACCCGCTGTGCCCGGCTGTCTTCCGGCCGGACAAAGCCGATGTGATCCAACGCCACCAGGCCAATGGATTTGGTTCGCTTGTAATGACGCGCGCGCGCGTGAATGGCATCCACCGAACGCCGAGGCCGGTCATCGATATAAATCGGCAGGTCTGTCAGGGCGGTTTGGCGGTAATCTTCCAGCTCTTTGAGCTGCGCGTCGTCTATATCACCCATTTGCTGGGCATTTGGCGCGATCCTGGTGAGCAAAGTGAGCATCCGCTGGGCCAGGTCCCGGCCCGACATCTCAAGGCTAAAAAACAGGCTCCCTAGGCCTTCCTCAACCCCATCCCGGATCTGTAGGCGGGCCTGGCGATAGAGCATATTCATCAAAAAGGCGGTCTTGCCCATGCCTGGCCGCCCGGCAATGATGGTGATGGTGCCGGGCCGCAAGCCGCCGATCTTGGCGTCCAAGTCCCGAAAGGTGGTGGGGATGCCACCGTGCCGCCCCCCGCTCTCCTTAGCCAGTTTCGTGTCGGCGATGGAGTCGGCGGCGTGGGTGCCCAATGTGCGCGCCTCATCGCGCGCCCCTTCCACCCCGATCAACGAAAACAGCTTGGCCGACGTGGTGTCAATCAAGCCCGCCACATCCGTCTGGCGGTCTTGCACTTGATGGGTCAGGTCATCGGCCAGCCAAGTAAGCTCGCGCCTCTGGTGTAAATCTATAAGATAATCAACATAAAAGGATATATTGGCGGCGTGGGTATGTTGGGCCATTTGGCATTGCTGCAAATGCGCCCGCTCTCTTGAGTTTGGCTCGGTAATCGTGGCAAAGGAGACCGCCTTACCGGCCCGCAGGTTTTCCACGATTCGCTCATAAGCGTAGCGATGAAAACCATCAGCAAAATGGTAGGACTGTAGCCGATGCCCCACCTCATCAAAGAGCGCATTGTTGTAAAGCAGCGCGCCGAGCGCCATTTCCTCGAAGGTCAGATCCGTTAGATCGTCCAGTCCGCCTTCTGGCGGCTTTTCTTCGCCCATAACCCGATCCCCAAATCCCTAGCGTTCCACATACGGTTCCGCCTCTAAATATTTTTGTCTCGGCATGACCCAATGGGCTGTTGGCGGCCCATTGTGATAATGGTCCAGCACCAGCCAACAATGATCGTGCTGGCCACCGGTTTTGGGGATTATATGGGTGCCCGCGCCCAATGGCACCCGTCGGCAGATATGCAAGACCTGAGCCACCGGCCAGGTGTTGAACTTCTCATAACGGGTTTGCGAGGCCAGGAAGTCGGTCCGCACAAAAACCGCCACCTTATGTTGGGCATACAACAACGCCCGATCAATAAAGGCGATGGCCTGTTTATAGGGTGGATTAGAAATCACATTCGCGTAGTAATTGTAGGTGTGGTTGTGAAAATCCCGACATTCCACATCCACTTTAAAATCACCACCCCAAGTGATTGGGCGGCGCTCGCCCATTAGATCGGCGGCGTGGGGATAAAGTCCCCGCTGGGCACAAGCCGCCGCCACGTTGCCGACTCCGCAACAGGGGTCGAGCATGTCGCCGCGAAAATAAACGTGATCTAAGAGTGTGTGAGTGGCCCAGCGTGGTTCGGTGTACCAGTCGTTTTCGACGCGGTCATAATCCGACGCTTTATCTTTAACCGCACGTGCCATGGATTCCCCCCAAAAGGCAAGTTTAGCGGGTCGGAATCCCTAGCTTCAAATTCATACCTGTGCCCTGCGTTTCCACAGGGCACGCGCATAAACTAAACTTCAGCGATCTATCTGATCTCAGGCAGCGGTATGGAAATAGACCTCACCGCCCCGGCCTTCCCAAAGGCGCCACAAGCACCCAATGGCTTGTTGCCGGGTGATCGATTTCGCGTCCTGATCCGCCCCATCCTGGTCGGGAAACGACACGGTCAACCTGGTGAAATCCGAACGGAGAGTGATTCCCATCCGCTTGGCCAAAGGCCCCATTGCATAGGTGTAAAGGTCTTCCATGTTGTGCCCTTCCACCTCTTGACGAACCTCCGGCCACAAGATGGCCGCGTGAGCCCCGATGCAGCCGCCAATACCCTTTTCGGGCTCGGCCCAAGCGTGGTTGGCGTCAAATTTATAGTCTTCACGTTCCAAAAACATAGCCAACTCTGCAATGTTTTGACGCTGTTCTTCGCTGATATCTTTAATCATTTCTTTCCTCTGTTGACGTGAATTGAGTGGCGATTATGCGAACATAAACCAGCGGCCCGCCACAAGCCCGCCGGTCATGTCTCTAAAAATCGATGCCTGCTTCCTCTTCTTCCTCTCCGGTCTCGAAGCCCTCATCATAGACAAAATCGGCATAATTCGGATCATCGGCAGTGTCATAATAGGGCTTCGCATCCGCATCGGTTTTGAGATCTTCTGCGAAACGGCGAAGCGTGGCCAAGACCATGGGTTTGCTGACATCCTGAAAGGCCACATTGTCCTCAAACTCCCTATCATAGATCTCATAACATAACAGCCTGCGCTGCTCGCAGGTTATCCAAAGCTTACGCTCAATCCCATCTTGATCAGGAGTAAAATAATAATAATCCGGATGATGGTAGGAGCGATACTCTCTCAATTTTCGGCATTCCGACCAAAGCACAGCCGCGTGACCGGCGATACAGCCAGCGGTCCCACATTCAGAATCAAATCTATTAACCTTTGGTTGGTCGTTTGCCATATCAAAAAACAACGGGCTGTTTTCGATGAAATCCGCCAGCTCCAACAGCGGATGTTCATATTCCTTGGGTTTTGTGACCGTCTCACCAGTCAACAGGTTGGTGATCTCTTTTTTCATCTTTCGCTCCCTTCAAGGTTCATCACGACGCTTTAGGCGGTAGCCATAGCCCCAAATGTTGATGATGTGCCAGTTCGTGCTGCGCAGCTTGTCATTGATCGGGCTCAGATAGCGCCCCAAGCCATAACTGCGCGATTGGCTGTTTTTCAAAAAAACTTTCGGCTCATCAAAGCCCAAGCCCTTCGCCAATTGTTGGTTGCTAATGGCGTTAAAGGTGCGGCCCGGAACCGGCGGGTCGGGACGCACCATCAACAGCTCCATTACCCGACACTGCCGGCCCCCAAGCCGCACAATATCCTCGCCCATAAACAAAAGGCGGGCCTCTTTATACAAAAAAATCGGTGCTTTGGAGTTGCGGATCGCGCTGATAATGGCGTCCCGCTCAACAAGACGATTGCCACAAGTCGGGCAGCTTTCAAGCATTAGAATTCTCCTTTAGGTACGCGGATGGTTTGTCCTTGTGTTATGGCCCCCCATGTCCGGCAGCTCCGCTGCCTACTGCCGGACGCCGGGAGAGGAACGGTCTAATGATCCCGCCAGCGGCCCGGATCGGACTACAGAATCTCAGGGAATTCTTCGTCCGATTTCCGGTCACGCCATGTCAAACGCGGGGTGGAACGCCGACCATGAACGTAACCACGCTCGAAATTCCAGGTGTTGACGATCAAAGCCGCCAAATAGACCGGGTCCATCTGTGACCCTTTGCGATTATGCAACGCAATCAGCTTCTCCCGCAACTTATAAACGGGATCATCGTGAGATTCCGTGACACCGGTCGCCAAGCGTTCGAAAAAGCTGTGCGCCAGGGCCGCGTCCAATTCGGACATCAGCCAATGCAAAGCAAAGATGACCGAACGGGGAATCCAGCGATGGGTCATGAATTTCCGCGCCACGGGATGGGATTTATAAAAGCCCGGCAGGCTTTGATAGAAGCGATAAAGCATCTCCGGGTCCATGCGCTTGGCCGTGCCCTTGATGTCCTTCATCTTGCCTTTCTGATAGCGCCAGACCCATTGGGCCGCCGCCGCATAATCCGCCGGACTGGACACCCCATAGGAATGGAAGATATCCGCCGAATTGCGCTTCTTGCCCTGATCAATGAAGCTAAAGGCGTCATCTTCGATGCCGAAGACCACAAGACTGCGGAAAGAGTGTTTTGAACTCAGGCACGACTTGAGGCGATGTTGGCCATCCAACAACACACCACTGCGCGACAAGATGATCGGCTGGCCCGTGAGGCGCCACCGGTTGTCCCGCATGGCCGCTGAATACTTCTGCACCAAGGGCACAGATTGCTTGCGGTTGTACTGCATAAAGGCCCGGCCATAACTGCCGATGCCCTCAGCTCCGTTTTGCTTGGGCCGCTCCTTGTTGCGCTCCAACAACACTTCCGCCGTTTCGGGCGTGATGGTCGCAACCGCTACCGAGATGTTGCCCTTGCGCACCAGCTCATTGATCTTGACGCGAAAATCCGGCGCATGGGGCGGAATCGATGTCAATTGAACGGACATCGTTGAATGGTCTCGAGTTTGCTGTTCTTGCATTAACCTATCCTTTTTGAGTGTTCGATTAACCTCTGTTCAGATAATTCGTCACAGGGATCGGATCTTCGCTTTTCCATGAAACCGTTTGTTTGCACGTCTTACAGATCCGATTGCCCGCGCCTTCTGACATGAATTTGTTTTCACACCGCAAACATTTACGTTCTCGCAATGTCACCGGCTGACGCGGCTTCCCTGTAGCCTGTTCACGGCCCCTCTCTTTCACCGTTGGCAAACGCTTGACCCAATAGTGGCCAATTAGATCCTTATGGAAAAAAGAGGGACAATCCTTCAGGATCGCGTTGATATCTTGTCTTCTCGTATAAGGAGACAAAAAAAGCATTTCCTCTATCGTTAGTCCTTTCTTTTTTTCGTCATTGTAATCTTTGATCGCTTTTAAGGTTTCAACTTGTCGCGGGGTCATATGGCCTTCGCTCCTAGCGGCCTTGGCCGCACCAGAACCTCGGCACGCGGGTTTTTTTTATCGATGTGGTGCTCAAAAACTTGGGAGCGGACTTGCCGGTCATTTTTAAAAATCCGGCCCTGTAAGCCGTCCAACAGCAAAGAAGCGTCCAAATCCTTGCGGTGGCTCGCATAATAACAGTCGGCGCGGACCTGAACCTCGCCCGTTAAGGGCTGGGCCAGGGGCTTGACCTGCAATTGAATGCTTTGCTCATAGGCCAGGGCGTCGGCCGATTTAATGACCTTGGGCTTGCCGTTGTGCACGACAATGCGCCGGGAATTGGCCTTGCTGACCGGTTCCCCCAAAATGGTTAAACGAATCTCTCTCATGATCCCCCCAAAGAAGCCAAAACAAATAAAAAGGGAGTCCAGCCAGCACGGAGAATATACGCTGACCGGACTCCCTAATTTGCGACGATGCTGTTTTGGAAACCGCTGCTTTGACCAACTCTGGGGGGAGAGAAGGTACCCGATGCGTCGCGCACCGAATTTTGCCGGGGCCGTCGGGGAAATGGAGGACCCCGGCCCGTTACCGCAGGAAACTATCGCAGGAGAGACCTGGGCAACGGAATTCACTTGTGTTTAGCTCCTTTAGTGAATTTTTTCTTTGTCGAACGTGTTTTCGGCTCGAGCTTCGATAAAATCAAACAGGAGTCGAGCGGTATCCTCACGCACGGTGGTCTCGCCTTTCTCCCATCTCATGACGGTTGTTCGGGCGATACCTGCCCCGTGACATACATCGCGGAAGTCTAACCCCTTAACGAGGCACGCTTCCTTAATTTGCTCAAGATACGTTCTCATTGTCTCTCTTTATATAGCAAGTTTGCACGGTGATCAAGTTATTTTTGCAAACCTGCACTTTTCTTTTGACCTGGGCAAGTTTGCACTTTATATATAGGGCATCGAATTAAAAAAGGGGAGCCCGATGTCATTCCGAAAAATCTTACGCGAAAACGAGGGCCGTGTCTGGTATTTCGATCTGGACGGCGAGCACGAGCTATACGGAGATTTCGTGAACCGTGAGATCGACGTGCGGGTTCATTATGAAATCGACCGGGACGGGGTTTGGGCCTATAAGGTGGAAATCCGGGCTACCGACTCCACGAGCGCCGCCGATTGGTGCCCCATTACCAGGGTGCTCTCCGAAGCGCAGCTTGAAAGCCTGCATGAAACGGCGTGCCAAGTCGTCGCGGAAGGGTGGGAGGATGCCGCCGCCACAGTCGATCTGGACACCTGGCAAGCAAATGTTCGCGCTTTCGAATAGGGGGACGTTATGGGCCTGTTCTGGCAAATCATGGCCGTCGGTCTGTTCTTAAACATGTGCGCCTTGGGCATTACATTCTTCACCAGCGTGGGGTTATGACGAACAGGATCACAAATCCGTTTTTAATCGAACAGATGACAAGGGAGTATTGGGTGGCTTGTCATGTTTTGCGCAAGACCCCCCGTGATGATTGGGTTCGGCGCAGCACCCACTGTCGCTTTTTGTTTGACTTGGTCAACAATGAGCCGACGGAAAAGCTTGCACAAGCCGCCCGGCGGGTGATCGAACGTCACGAACTTGCCGGCAAACCAGACTAGGAGCCAAAACAAATGTGGGTTATTGTGGAAAATGAAAACGGCGAGGAATATCTGATCAACAGCGAAAAAGCCTTCTCGGCCATACCGACGCGGGAGGGTGTGATTGGTATTTTAATGGACACGCCCAGCATCCAGCCGGATGGCGACGAAGAAGGCTTTGCCGTGGCGGTTGTCAAATCCGACATCAAAACCTTGCAGTCTATCTTGAACGGTTGGTCGTGACGAAAGTCGTCGATGAGCTTACGGCGGGCTATTACAAGCTGCGCTTAACCAAAGGTGGGCCAGAAGTGGCGGTTGAGCTGATTTTTGGCCCACCGGAAGATCCTGAGACGGGGGAGGTTTTGGACCGAGCGCCGCGCTGGTGGGTCAAGGTGAATGGACGCTACAGCCGTCGAGTCGGCATCTATCAAGCCACCAACGCCACGGCGATCACCAAAGTCGCTTATGATAAGATGCTGGCTGTCGCAGACTTCGCGAAGGGCACCGGCCTACCGGAAGATCACCCGGAAGAAGCCATTGATCTGACAGAGGTGCCGTCGTTATTTTGAAAGGAACCAGGAAATGTTAAAGGGAAAGTTAACGCCGTTGGCGC
Organism: Carybdea cf. marsupialis auct. non (Linnaeus, 1758); assembly: GCA_010016065.2. Taxonomy (NCBI): domain Eukaryota; kingdom Metazoa; phylum Cnidaria; class Cubozoa; order Carybdeida; family Carybdeidae; genus Carybdea; species Carybdea cf. marsupialis auct. non (Linnaeus, 1758). Next base: position 36,791 of record JAAAKL020000056.1, on the reverse strand, counting down.
GCGAGTGGATCGACTTGCTGAAGGTGACGGACAAGGGACAATGTATAGAAAATCTACGCTGCGGCGATGAGTATTGTTGTTTGGGCATCGCGGCGGAATTCATCTTGGAACTTGAGCCGCTCAACAACGGCTGCGATATTTGGCACTTTAACGGGAGGGGTGAATACCTAGACGTTGATGCCCGTCAGAAATTGGGTCTGTCTTATGAGGGCATGGCTAAAGCCGCCGAGCTGAACGATGAAGATCGGCTCACCTTTAATGAGATCGCGGTGGAATTGGAGCGCAATCCGCAGGATTATTTCACCGGTTTTGTGGAAACCGAAGATGCGGACTTCGACCCGACAAAGGAGCGCCACAAATCATGAGCAGCATCGGCCACAACAACCCTCCCGCCAACAGCGACCTTGACGCCTTCGAGCAAGAGCTGGCAAAGGACCTAAAGCCCATCACCGATGAGCTGAACCAAGTGAAGGTGGGCTTGGCCCGCGTGCCCAAGGTGATCAACGATGACAACAAGGGCCTCGTTTCGGATTTTATCGCCCAATGCAACGAATTGCGCAAAAAGGCGAAGGACCTGCACAAAGACCTGAAAAAGCCCTGGAAGGCGCGAGGCGACCGGATTGATCAAGAGCTTGGCCCCAAATCCCAACTTATCGCCGATCTCGTCACCCTGCTCACGCCCGTGCAAGATCGCCTGGCCACCTTCACCAAAAGACAGGCCGAAGAAGAAGCCCGGCGCCTCGCCATCAAAGAGGCCGAAGCTGCCCGGCTGCGCCAGGAGTTGGAAGAAAAGGCCGCAGCTACAGCCGCTCAGGCCGCCGCCAAGGCACAGAAAGAAGACCTCTCGCAAGAGGAACGTGCGGAGGCCGCCGATCTTTATGAACAGGCGACCAAACTGGCCCAACACGCTGAAAAGGTTGCGAAAGAAGAGAAAAAGGCGCGCAAAGCCCAAGGCAACGTGGGGCGCTTCCGGGGCGACTATGGCTCGACCACCTACGTGCGCACCACAAAAGTGTTGGTGTGCCCTGATTTAAACGCCGTGCCCGCCGCCGTTGTCTGGCCTTACGTGAGCGACGACGAAAAACGCCGGGCCATCCGCGCCGCCCTTGACGACAAAAAAGAAGTTGATGGCGCCCTCTTAAAAGAAGAAACCAACGTGAGCACACGAGCATAAGGACACTGCCCATGACTGGTCAAAATCTGCCCACCGTGGTCCGCCGTCAGGATATGAAAGCCCTGATTCCGCAGACCTTCGATGAAATCGAACGCTTCGCCAATTGGGTTGTCGAGGGCGGTTGGGCGCCCCGGTCTTATATGGTCAAGAACCTAAAGACCAACCGCATGGAATATAACCATTCCGCCATCAAGCTTTGCATTGCCCACGGCCTCGAGGTGGGGTTCACGCCCCTGGCCGCCCTGCAATCCATCGCCGTGATCAATGGAATGCCGTCGATCTGGGGAGATGGTCTCTTGGCCCTTTGCCGGGCCTCTGGCGATTGGGAGTACATGAAACAGGGTTTCGAAGGCGAGGGCATGGAGCGTTACGCCTGGTGCGAGGTTAAGCGCCGCAGCGATGGCGAGCCGATGCGCCAGACCTTTTCCATGGCCCAAGCCAAACAGGCCGGCCTTCTGAACAAAGGGGGCACCTGGCACAGCTATCCGGACCGCATGTTACAGATGCGGCCCCGATCCTGGTGTTTACGCGATGCCTATGCCGACATCTTGCGCGGCCTACACGTCGCTGAAGAAGTGATCGACACCCAAAACCTGGTGTTACAGGAAGACGGCAGCTTTGCGCCTGCGACCGAAGAGGCCCCGGCGTCCAGCGGCCCCGGCACGGCCGCCATGCGCCCGACCGCCGCGCCGGAAGAAGAAGTCCAAGATGCCGAAATCGTGGACGAGCCCCCCGTGGATGACAAAGATGAGGGCTATTACATGCTGAACCTGAGCGGCACCGAAGACGGTCCCATGAGCGCCCGCATTTTCGGCGAGAAGCTGGTTGCCGGTTGTCGCGATGCCGGCTCATACAAAAACATCCGCGCCTTTATGGAAGACAATCAAGAGATGATCGCGCGATTTAAGGAATCGAGTTACGAATTTGCGCAAGAAGACCTTGGCGATTGCGACAGAATAGAGGAAGATGTTTATCAACAAGAATTAGATGCTGCCCACGAGGCGGAACAGGTCCGCCGGGCAGAAGAAGCCCAACAGGCTTTTCAGGCCGAAAAGACAAAAACACAGGTCGAAGAGATTGCGGGCAGAGAGGGCTATCCTCTCTACGACAGCGAGGGCGCCGTGAAAAAAACCTACGTGACAGCCACTAATTTTTACAAGGCCCTCAAGAACGGCATTCCCGATGCCGACGATCCCCGGCGCTTTGTCGAGAGCAACCGCAAAACGCACAATCGGATCAAAGTGGAAGACGAAGAGCTGGCCCGCGCGCAATGGGAGCTTGTCGCGACGGCCGCTAAGCTGGCCATCAAAAAGGCAAACGACGGCCAGCTCATGCTTTAAATTGGAAACCACCATTCACTCGGGTTGGGGGACCCATTGCAGAAAGGATTGTTATGCAAGAGCCAATTCGTCAAGGCGACGTATATCTTTATCCCATCACCAAAGAGGAATTCCAGCGCATCAAAGGGGCGGAAGTCCCGCGCGAGGAAGGCCGCGTTGTTTTGGCCCATGGGGAAAAGACCGGCCACCACCACTCCATCTTTGGCCCGGCCGTGATGTTCATGGACACCGGCAGCAACGGCGGAATGGCCAGCACAGTGTTGCAGGTCGATAAGCCGGTTAAGGTGGAACACCAAGAACACACCGCGTTGAACGTCGATCCCGGCCATTACCGGGTTGTCCAACAGCGCGAAGTGTCGGCCAACGAGGTGGCCTATGTCGCAGACTAAGCGCATTGCGAAGCTTAGTGCGGACCAGGAGGCGGGCGTTGCCCGTCTCCACCGCGACCTCATCCAAGCCGCGCATCAAAAAAAGACGCGATTAAAAGTATCGGAGGCGAAAGCACTTAGAGTTGCCATTAATGGAATTTATAATCTGAACGATTGGAAGACCCCGGTCACAATTGTTCTGCCCTCGCCCATTAGCATCGTCTTGGCTGTCGAACTCCTGCGCAGCCGGCGCTCGCCCTTTAATCCTTTAGCCCGGATCACCGCCGCCATGCGAGCGGCTATGTCCGATGAACCATCCGCCTTTTCGGTTCATGTTCCGGAAAGCCGGTTGCGTGCCACGGCGCAAAAAATCATCACCGATTCGGTCAAAGATCAACTTCAGCGCCACGAAATCGAGCCCTTTATAGCCTCTTGCCGCAAGGACAACGCCCTGAAGGCCGACAACTCTCTCGCCGATAAGGTGATTTATAGCCTGAACGGGGAATGGCAAAAGGTGTTGAACGATCTCGACGATCATTGCACGAGCGGCTTTATCGAAAAGCTGCACGACCGGATCTCGCAAGATCTGCCAAGAGCCAACCTCACGGTGATCGACTCCATTCGGGGGGACTCTTGGGCCATATTGGGCCGACAACGGGCGCAAGCCCTGTTGGTGGAATTCTTCGGCAGCGCTCACCTTGCACAACAAATCGCCTATCTCACCATTATCGAAGATATCTGCGAAGTGCCGCTCTCCGCTCAAGGCAAGAAGCTGCGCCGGATTTTGACCGTTCTCAATCAAAACACGGCCTATATCTTGCCCTTCGAAAAGGTTTGTTTTGTCTGTGCCAAACCGACTCAATTGGAAGTCAACAATCGAGGGGAGCTGCACAGCGAAGGGGGCCACGCGAGCGTGGTGTGTGGAGACGGCCTGTCCTGCTTCCATTGGAACGGACACCCCATCCCCGAATCCTATGTCACCAACCCCTTTTCGATCACCATCAAAAAGATCAAGGAGACCCATTCGGAACGCCGTAAACGGATCATGATCGAATGCATGGGGATTAAACGGTTTCTGGACAGCAACAGCACGTCGGAAGTGCTTGATGAGGACTTTGATACCCACAACAACAAACGGCGCCTCTGGCGGGCACGGGGCTTTGGCAGCAACGTTCCCTTCGTCTGTGTGGAAGTGGTGAATTCATCACCGGAGCCCGATGGGACCCACAAGACCTACTATTTGCAGGTTGACGACCGTTGCCGCCCGCTCCTGGCCAATGGCCGGCGTGGTGAGGCCCAAAATCTCACCTGCCACAACGCGGTGGCCAGTACCTTCGGGCTGATGGGCAAACACTACCGCGTTGCCGCCGAATCATAAAAAAAGACCCCCATCCCGCGAGGGATGGGGGCAAGTCAACAGGGAGGCGGTCGGCTATTAACCCCGCCGACAAGGGATTCGCTTAGCTGGTCCAATCGCGCTGTTTGGCCTGGTCAATTCGAGCCTTCATGGCGTCCCTATCGGACTCGGGAATCTCATCGCTTTTCCCTAATGCCACAACCAGCTCCCCAAGATCAAGACCTTGCGGTATTAAACGAGCGATTAGGTTTACTAATGCGGGGATAAGTGGGTTCATTGCTCAATCTCTCCTTGTACCGCAAAGGCCTTTGGCAGGTTTTCGCTCACGATTCGCAAAGCTTCGCGATAATCTGTGAGATTGCCGTCCGCCACATCCTCACAAACGGGCAGTGTAACCGCATCGGACGCGGCCATAACCTCGCGTTGCGTGTCATTCAAATAAGCTCGCAAATCGTACACATTTTCAGTGACAGCAAGGTAGCCTTCGCAAGACACAAAGGCCCGTTGCTCTGTCGTGAGGCCTGAGCAGCCCACAATAAAAAGGGCCGCTGTGATGGCGGCCAGTGCTTTCAAGCGCATATCACGCTCCTATACCGGTTGCAGGTGGATCTTCGGGGTTGTCGGCCTTGGGCATGGCGTTGGGCACCAAATAGGCCACCACACCCGTCAAGAGGATAAGCGCCCAACCCAATTCATCTCCGGTGAGACGAATATCTTCGGACAAACGGCCGTTGACCAACATCACAAGCGCGTTGATCATCATCGGCACCGTTGCCTTGTTGTACTCGAGAATTTTCATAGGGAATCCTCCAAAAAGGGATCGCTTCGGGGGCGGCTTGTCGAAATAGGGAAGGGCGCGAAAGATAAAGACACCCATGTTTAGGAGCTGGCCGCGCGTGATCGGCATGGTCTTTTGGCGACCAAAGCGATCTTGAATAAAGATTTCCGGATCGGTTTCATTCCGTAGGCGAACAATCTCCGGATAAGCTTTTCCCTTCATGCCAGCGCTTCCTTAAATAGCGGAGGTAGTCAGCCCCACGCTCGAAATTGGTGAAGGTGGTAATTAAATCGTCCTGTGATTGGGCATAGGGGTTGTAGACCGCCATAACGGTCGCCCCCATATCCTGCTCGGCAAAGCCGTGGACCATGGCGTGTTCGTCCATGATCTTGTAGCCCCGCGCCCGGATCAGATCCACGTGGTGCCCGCCCTCAAGCTCAAGCTTCATGGTGGCCGCTGTGTGAATGTGGCCGGCGGCAAAGAGATGTGCCCGTTCACGCAACAGGGCGGCCCGCAAAGGCCCGTGCAAGGGGTTATAGATGGAATTGCCCTTGAAACTGTGCGCCACCCAATTGCGTATCTCAACCCCATTGGGAAAAATCAATCGGAATTTCGCTTCCCAATTTTCACAAGGGCAAACGTTGTCGGCATAAGCCTTTAAGATGTCCCCGCCTTCGTTCCAACTATCATGGTTGCCCAAGATGATGAGCAGCCAGTGAACACCGGAATCCTGAAACAGCCAGCGGACCAGGCGCAAGGCCGTACTTCGGCTGGTCTCCTGGTGGGCGTAGAGACGCATTAAACGCCCGACCCAATTGTTGTGGCTGTCCCCTAAATTGATCCCGAAAAGGCCCTCTGTTTCGCGAAAAATATCGCAGTGCTTTTGCAGAAGTGGCCAATCGCAACCGTCGTCATCCACATGGGGATCACCCATAAAACCGATGCCGATGGGGCCGGGGATGTTCACCCGCACCGGAAACCAGTTTTTAGATTGGGCCAATTCTTTGCGTTTTTTGAAGCGCGTGACCATGTGTTCGATCAATTCCGGCGCGGAAAGGTCCCCAGCCGGGAAGGGATCGATCTCGACGGCTTTGGGCGCTTCGGCCTCTACTTGTTCCTTATAGATCTTGTAGCGGTAGCCGGCGACCCGTCGACCAATTCCCAACGCTTCGGCCGCCGCCGATATGGTACCGTGACGCGCCACCGCTTCGGCGATCTCGCGCAGGTCCTTGTCTTTTAGGGTCATAAGCTAACCCTCTCGCTGTTAAAACAAGGCGACAATCCTTCTCTATTTTAGGGACAGTTTGTGCCGCCACGCAGCAAACGTCCAGTTATCTTTTTGGTTGGAACTCGATATGAATATGCGTGGTCTCGTACACCACATCAAATTGAGGCCCTAAATTCGCCTTCAAAACGTCAAAGAACTTCTTCGAAAAATCAGCGGGAATGCCTTTGAGCCCCAGATCCACCGCGTTGCCGCTGTAGTGTAATGATTGCAGACTGTGTGTCCCGTCTTTGCATGACGTGATCCGCATGGGACGCTCAAAGCGTTGGCGCCAGTAGCCGTCCGCGACCACCAGCGCCAACACGATCTCGGGCTGAACACCCGCCAGATCTACATTCCCTTCGATCTTCACGGGCCGTAAACCGTGACAGGATTGAAGTCCGGCAAAGCATCAATAGCGTCTTTGTTGGCGCCGATATTGGTGTCTTGCTGACCATCGATCCCCGCTTGGGCCGCCACGAAGGCATCGAAAGCCGCCTGCAAAGCGTCTAGATCTTGCCTAAGCTGGACTAGCTCGTCGGGATTTGGTTCCGGATCGGGTTCCGGGTCCGGCTCTGGATCAGGTTCGGGATCAGGCTCCGGATCGGGATCGGGAGTACGCCCTTCCGCCTGAGCCGACTTTTCATGCAGCCAGATTTCCAGGTTGGTATAGCCGTTGCCCGAATCACCGTTCGGATCGGCCGGAATGTCAAGGGTGTGCCGGGTTTCTCCCAGATTGGGCCAGCCACCCACATCAGACGGCCGGTTGATAATGCGCCCGGTTCCGTTGCGCACCTCGTCAATGACCCGCTCATCGACTGAATCCCGCCAGGCCGGCGTGGCGCCCGCGTTCGCAAAGACATAATCCTCAGTCTCGGCCGCCGTCAAAACGGTGTTGATGCCCACAAACGGCGCACTGCCAGCCGGGTTTGCATTGCGAAAGCAATCACCGCCATCTTCACAGCGATTGTCGCTGCCAAAGATGACCGAATTCGAGGGGCTGTGCCGATAGACCACAAAATCTTGCTCACCGTTCGGTGTGCTGGGGCCTTCGATGGAGATATTGCCACGGGCGATCACTTCGGCCCGGCCAAAGCCCTTGTCATTGTCCCGCACATACATGGCTTCGTTTTGTGAATTGTAGATGACCGAGTTGGTCATCTCGACCGAGACCCCGTCCTGCACCAGCGGGTTGCGCCAGGAGTTGTGGGCGAAGAGCAGGCCCCGCAGGGTGACATTCTCCGTTCCCGACCCGACCAACATGCCGGTCCCGTGACAGCCTTTGGGATGGCGGGAGCAGTTTAGGCCTTCAGCAATGATCGAATTCCAGACTGTGACATTGCGCACCGGCTGGTTGCACGCACTGGAATACATGTCGAAGTTGCCATCGATAGCCCAAGACACCGACACATTTTTAAAGACGATGTCCCTTGTATTGTTGCCGTAGCAAACCAAGGAAATGCCATCCACATCATTGTCGTTCTCATCACCGGTCCGAACCCGGATGTGCTCCACCAAAATATCGTGGCTCGAGATTTCAAGAGTGCCGCCCCGGATGGTGATACCAGGGTCCGGCGCGGTCTGGCCGGCGATGGTGATAAAGGGATTTTCGATGGAAAGATCGTTGCCCCGCAGATCGATCTCGCCGCCCACCTCGAAGACACAGGTACGCGGCCCCGATGCATTGATACAATCGCGCAAAGATCCGGACCCGGAGCTGTCGAGCGTGGTCACGGGCATAATCTGTCCGCCCCGGCCGGCAGGGGTCGTGGTTCCAAAACCTTCGATCCCCGGCACCACCGGCAGGCTGTTTTGCGCCTGACCCGTCGCCGACATAAAGAGGCCGACCAAAGCGGCGGCCAAAAAGGCTTTCATGTTCATCGTTAATCGTCCTTCATCGTTTTCTCTAAGGCGCTGATCGCCTTCTGCTTTTTGTAAATGATATGGCGTAGATCCTGGATGTCGTCGCTCAGCCAGTCGGGCTCAATCTCCCCCGACCTTTCGTACTCCCGCTGTTGCCGCAACAGACCCGTCAAGTCGGACTGCGCGCGGTACAGATGATCCTCTAACACCAAGAGCCGCGTTTCGTTGGAAAAGTCTTGCACCGCCTGAACCTCGAATGACCACGCCCAGCGGGGCAGGCCGATGGTATTCCAGGCGCCGACAAAAAGGGACACGCCCAAAAACACCGCCAGCACGCGGCCCACCGTGACTTTACCTATATCGAGATCGGGCAGTGCCATCGCTATGATTCCTCTTCAGCGATGGGGAAGGGCAACGCCTGCCAATCTTCCCCGTGCCCGACCACACAGGTTTCCCCGGAGGGGCGGGACACCATCATTGTCCATGTTTTGCCTTTCGGCGATGTCAAAATTTGGAGTAAACCGCCCCGGAAATCGACCCCAAGACCAACCACGGTTTCGCCATAGGTCTCTTTATAGGTCTTCAACATCTCTGCACGAGGCGCACAGCTCGGCACTTGAGCGGACGCCGGGTTGGCGATGTAAAGGATCAGGAGGGCGATGAGAAAACATCTCATAACAAGCCCCCGTTTCGCATAACGGATTCCGCGACCCAAATGGGCACAAAACCTCCCAAAGCGACACAGCCATCGCGAAAATAAATGCCGTACCAATGCTCCCGGCGGGGCGATGTCAGGAACAAGAGCTTAGCGTCCACCGCCGGGTCGCTGAAACCAAGATACTCTTCGTGATTGGGGGGCAAAATTAAAGCCCTCGTTAAGGGCTCGACAAGGGCGCGGGCGTCTTCGTTACCAAACCGGTGGGTGATCTCGTAACCGGCGGCGATCACGAGCGCATCTTCTTCGGTTTGGCAACGATCCTCCGCTTGAGCACTGGACACAAAAAAGACGGCAAACGCCGCCAGAAAGATAAGCAGAGGGTTCATGAAAAACTCCTATGGTTCAGGAAGCTGGTCTTTTACGTCCTCCATCACAGTTCGAGCGTATTGATTTCGCTCTTCGAGCCACAAGTCCATTAAGTCACGTTTCAGGTCACTTATATCAGACCAGGCCGGCGTGTTCTTCATTTTTTGCACACGATCTTTATAACTATCCTCATCGCCTAACTTAACAGCGTATTCTTGCACATTTTTTAGCGTATCAAGTGTTAAGATGTGATTTCTTTCGGCATTAAACACGCGCATTTGCTCGTTCGCTTTATTCATTTGATCATAAAGCAAATTACCCGGCGTTTCCGCCAACTCGTCCCCTAATTCTGGTCGGTTGGTGCGATCCATGTGGGACATGGTGCGCCGAATTTCTGTCACCTCTTTTAGCGTGTCATAAAATTCCGTGACGTGACGGGTGTGGCGATTGGGGTTTTGTGTGTAAAAGCGCCGAATAACTGGGTACTGATCGATCCGCAAGGACGGTTTGTTGTCGAATGCAGCGCCATCGGCAATCATGAGGCCATAAAGCGCCCATGTATTGAGATATCCTCGCAAGAGATGTTCCATTTGCGCCGGGGAAAGCTGGAACTCCCTTGGCAAATCACGGGTCAACTCTCCGATCTTGCGCAGTGTTGGGCTGCCAGAGGGTGCAGAACGTGCCCAAGGTTCCAAACTTTGCAAAGACATATTTTCGATAGGCCGTTGTGTGAAACGATTATAGTTCGCGAAGCTTTCAATAGCCGGCGCCGCAAATTGCGGAAGATATTCAAACTTAAACGTGTTTTGTAAAAGCCTTAAAAAATCTTCGCCAAGCTTACCGGGATTGTCATCCATGAAGCGCTGCACAGACCGCTCGGCCATCGACCCAATAGACCCGATTTCCCAAATCTTGGGATAGCGGAAATGCATATACCGTTCATTAACCGGCGGCAATTCGTTACCAAGACGCCTCGCCTCTAAAAAATCTTCGGTGGGCACAAAAAAGTGCCAGTGCACATCACGATCCCAATCTTCCAACTCTTCATAAAGCGGATTGCCTCGATTGATCGTATAAAGGCCCATAGACATTGCCGCAACCATCGCCGTTTTAGCCGCTATAGCCGCCCGGTTCGGATCTCGAGCAACGCCGCGATACAAGCGGTCCATACCAACAACCGCAGCCTTTAAAAACATAACGGTGTCATACATAAACCCAACAGTTTTCGAATCGCCGCGCATCGCAAAGTCCGTCGAGATTTCGCGCGCCAAATAAGCGGCGTGCCTACCGTCAGCCCCCTTGCTCTTCGCGCGCTCGAATTCACCCAACCGAGTTGACATTTCGAAAGCGTCTGCCAGGCGCTCCAAAAAAAGCACAAACTTTTGTGGGGTATTGATTACAGATTGCCAGCTAATTCCTTTATTGCCATAAAATTTGCGCAAATTATTTTTAAAAGCGTCCTCTTCAACCATGTACGAGGCAAAGCCGCCCCCGTTCGCGATGAAGTCCCGATAGTTGTCATCGGTCATGATCCGGGACTTCATACCCCTCAAACTGCTCCAAAATGGCTTAAAACCATGACGGCTCATGATCGTTCCCATTAGGGTGTCGCGAGCCAGGTTAGCGGCCATAAAATCAGCGGTTAAGGTGATAGAAAGCTGACCAAAGCGTTTTGGCATACCCAACAATCGAATCAACCAATGTTTCGTTGGCCGATTTAAATGCTGAAGCGCGCTCATGAGAAGATCGTCCGCGACTTCATAGTATTCTGGTTTACCGTTGCGCATCGCCGCCACGACATTCGGACCATGTGGCGCCTGGTTGTGCACAAAAAGCTCAACCGGGTTTCCCATACCCTCTAAAAGCGCTTCAACAAAGCGAGCCGGCCCCTCCGGTAATTGAGACATTGATTTCACACCAATTGCCTTTAACATTTTCGCTTCCATGTCGGCGCGCAAAATCTTCACACGGCGATCTTCTTTAGGGATCTTGGCCATAAACCGGCCACCACCCTTTCTCTTCGCCAAATCCGCAACCGCGAGCCGAGCCTCATTGGTTAATGCTGCCGAAATCAGCATTTCCGCATTACCGACGATATTGCTCATAACGTCCTTAAGATTCTCAGTACCGCCCGTTAAAGTGCGGATACCTTTCCAATCCCCTGGACGGACTTTACTATCCCCTCCCTTGGCTTGTCCGACTCGATAAAAGGGAATGTATTGACTTCGTTTCCAACGGGCGCGCGAAGAAGGATCGATGAGGCCCTTCGCTTCGGCAAAGTCCAATATACCGTTGTTCCATTCCTGATATTCTTCGAAGGCACGACGAAACTCTGGCGATTCTAAAGCGATGCCCGCATCAATTTCCGCTTGGCTAAACAACTTTTCCCGCCCCTGCTCCTTTAGCTCTCGAGCGGATCGGGCCACGGAGTAAATCAAAAAATTATCAATATCGCCTGATACTGGCTCGAATACTTGTTCCAAACCCTTGCCGACGAATTTATGAGAGCCGTCCGCTTGCACGGTAGGAACGCCATACAACAAGGCGCCCTCGACAATAGCGTGCTTGCCGCGTGTCAATCGAGAAATTTCATAGACGCCGCCCGATGAAATTTTGCCCGTTAATTTCTTTTCCATCTTGGCAACACCATCAAGGTCATCCAAGACGCGCTGTCGAAACTTCGAAAAAGGTGAATTTAAGACATCGTTAACTTTTTGTTCTAAGCCAATCTTAGACTTCATCCGACTAATGCCGTCTTGGGCGAACCAAGCGTGCATGTCGTCTTGAGCTTTACGTAAGGCTGGGCCGTGTTCACTTCGGTCTAAGAAGCTTTCGAACCAGGCATAAAATTGCGGCGCGGCCGACTGTGCGTGATTTTTTTGGGTTGCCCAAAAACGCATAAATTCCGCAAAGCCCTCGTGAATTTTGGTCTGGTCGTAAGAAACTTGCTTTAGCTCCGCGCGCAAAGGATTACCCTGCGGATTGTAAGCATAAGCTCGTTTTATTTCAGGAACCCGATCATCCAAAAGATGGGCGATTTCATGGGCCGCCACCTCGATATCGTTGTGTCGCTTAACCCTCACCTCTTCATTAGACGGCCGAAAAAAGCCGAGAACATTTTTACCCTTAACACGCCCCTCATAGAGGGCAGCCCCGAAATGCTTAAATAGAGGCTGTAAAATCTTCTCCCGACGCAACGGCTTGGCGCGTGCCTGGCCCTGCACCCGATCCTGAACCATACCGATATGTCGCGCGCCCGGTTGCATCGGTTGGGTTGCGCTGTGATGAACCTCACCGGCTGGGCCTTCTACACCCGGCCGTAGTTCAAGCCTGTCTGGGGCGTCCGGCACGGTCTCGTAAGGTTGCTCGGGGTCGAAGGTAGCGGCGGAAGGTGTCTCGGCTTTAGGTTCAGCTTCCCCTTTATCCGCTGCGAGCTTTTGCAGCCCTTGAATTGCAGCGGTTCCTGCGGCGCCATACGTGCCGCCAGCCACGGCACCCGCCAAGCCACGTTCTGCGGCCCTTTCGAGATCCACCCCGGTCTCGGTAAAGGCGGTGGTGCCGACATCTTCCAGTCCCTCTTGGGCGAATTCAGTGCCCGCTTCGCGCGCGCCACCCTTTAGGATGCCGGTAACGCCGTCGCCTGGGGCGACGATCCCCTTGGCGCCAAATTTCTCCATCATCGCCGTCGGGATAGCGGTGGCGGTGGCTTGGGCGATGTCCTTGGCTTCCACCGTCTTGCGACCATCATTGCGGGCAGTGTCTTCAGCAAGGCCCCAGACCCGTGCCCAAATGTAGCGCGGAATGCTTTTCATGGCGGCGGCCATATCGGGAATGGACCGCACACCTTGCTCAGCACTAAAGCCACCCACTGTCTTGGCAATCTCTACAGGATCACCTGATTCCCATGCTTTCTTCACATCATCCCAAGGGAACATTTCTTTGCGGTCGATGGTTTCGTCAATGGTGCGGTCAATCCCTTCAGCGGTGACACCAAAATCTGTTTTCACCTTGCCGCTACCGATATCTTCGCCCGATACCCATTCCCCTGTGTCGAGATCCCAGCCGCCTAACGGCATTTTGCGCTGTAAGTATTTGCCAAACTCATCAAAAAGCTCAATCGACCCGGAAATCAGATCAAGCCCGCCTTCAACCGGCCCTAAAGCAAAATCACCCCAATCGCCCTTTTCTGGCTCACCATCGGAACCGGCCGGGCCAACTTCTGCGAAAGGAGCGTTGGGATCAAACGACGGGGTGGCCGTTGACGCGGGCGCGGGAGCCGGGGGCGCTGACCCGACCTCTTCGAATGGCGCATTAGGGTCAAATGACGGGACCGTCATTCGATAACCCCAACGGCCCGCCATTCTCCTTTTTCATCCTCTCGGAAAACATGGCCGTTTTGAACACGATCATTAGCTTGGGGTGTGATCACCGGGAGCGCGGATTCTGTTTCTTCGGCTTCGGGGATATTGTATTTTGCGTGAATACCCTCAAAATCCGGGTCCTCTCCAACCTTACGCTGGGTCGCTTTGGTAATTAGCTTCGCGACACGTGTGTCATAGTTCGGATTATCGCGACCGGAGTCCTGTTTGGATTCCGCCGCTGCCTTCGCTTCTTCCCAAGTCAGCCCACGTGCCTCAAGCGCCGAGCGCGCCGCGTCGATCTCTGTATTGTTGGCGATCTGAGCTGGCGTTAACTTCTGCGCGCCGCCTTCCACGATGTTTTTCTTCATCAAAGCCAGGCCCTCACCGGACTTGGGATCAAGCCCCATCGCTTCGATGTTTTTAATCAACGCCGTCTTTTCGTCATTGACCATCGAATTAAAGCGCGCATCAAATTGATCTTGGGTGATCAGACCATTGGCCAGATCCCCAGCAAGCTTACCAAGAGTTGATTGTGATTTTGGATTGTCCCGCTCATATTGCGCTTGCGTTCTATCTTCTTCAAACTTCGCTTGTTCCAACGCAAATTCTGCATCGGCCCGATCAGCATCCCGTCGTGCCGCCGTTTGATCGGCCTGTTGAGCGAGGTACTCCTGATTAGCCCCCAAGGCCCCAATGCCCATTTGGTTAATGGCGTGCAGCAATCCAGTGCCGGGTGGGGAATTGTTGCCCGCATAGAGTGCGCCAGCGGTTAGAAAATCTCGCAACGGCAGCCCACCCTCTTGCTGGGCCTGCGGTGAGGTTATAGGCGCCTCAACACTTGCCAGGCCCCCTGCCCCACCAACAGGCGTTTCCGCCTCTACAGGCGTGTCTATTCCGCTGGCAAGGGGCACGTCATCCGGCAACGGTGCTTTCCCCACAACACGGCCGGTTGTCACCGGCATGGCCGGATCTCCCGGCAGACCATCGGGACCACGATCAGTGTAAATATTCCCATGATAAGGGTTGCGCATCGGCGGAAACGGTGTCGTGGCTGGGGCGCCGGGACCTATCGATTCCGACATGGCCGCAATCTCCTGCAATCGCTGGCGCAAATATGGCCCGTCATATGGATCGTTGAGTCGGCTGGCAACTTGGGCATAGGGCGCGTCAAGGCCGCCGACCGGCGGGATGATTTTCAATACCATCACTCACTCCTAAAACAATCCGCCAAGAATAGAGCTTAATCCACCAGCCGCGCCGATAAGCTGTCCACCATAGTTCGGGCTCCGGCCCTCAAATTCGACGGTCCTTTCGGATGGAACGCCGGTCGCCCCGCGAATCATCAAGTTGGCCCGCCATTCCGGATCGCGATACATCTGTTGTAGCCAGTCATCATAGGCCACATCCATGGCTGTTTGATTGAGCGCTTGCTTACGGTCGCCGATCCCAAGCTTGGCCGTGGCGTCGGCATACCCAAGCCCGGCCCGCTCTTTACCCAAACCGGCCAATTGGAACGCGCCTTGCATCCGATTGCCCGCATCGGCCAAGCCAAAGCTGTTGTTGGCATACTGATCCCGATAGCTATGATCCCGGTTCATGGCATGAATGCGGGCGCGCTGGTCCTGGTTGAACTGTTGCGCCGCCAATTGGCGCTGTTTATCCCGCTCAAACAAATCGGCCGCCTGGCCATACCCTTGGGACCGCAGTTGGGCCTCTTGCATAGCCCGTCCCAAGAGGGACTCCACGTCGTACTCCGCTTCCCGAATACCGTGCCGGGCGCCGCCAAAAGAGCCCGCCATCGCCGCATTCAAGCCAATGGCGTTGCGATCCTTGGCCCGCTGCCGATCAAAGCTGGCGAGGGTGGAATCAATGACCGCCTCGTTATAGGGGTCCATATATTGGTTTAGGGCACCACGCTTCCATTGGTCGGTGGATACCTTGCGCCAGCCCAGATTGTTGCCAGACTTGATTTTGTCGGAATCATGCAGCATCGCCCGCTGTGTGTTGCGGTCCGCACGGTTAAGGTTTTGTTTCCAGGCCCCTTGGTTTTGATTGATCTGATCGAAGGCCCGCTTTTGCATGGGGTTGAAACCAGCCACCCGTGCGCCGCCGTAGGGCTGATAAGGCTCACTGCCGATCCGCTGTGTGTAATCGATAACATTCTTCGCGGCTTCTTGCTGATACTTTGGCAGCTTAGTGGTTTGCTTGGTATCGTTGTCACCGAAGAAGAAATCTTTCACGCTCATGGCTTATCTCCCTCCATACATACCCTGCGGTCGAGGCAATGCCCCCAAGCCGCCGCCTCTGGTTTCACGGCGCGCGCGGGCTCGCCCCCGATTTTCCCGACGCTGCATGAGATCGCCACTTCGTTGCGGCCGTCCCGGCCTTTCGTTCATACCGCCAAGTTGGCTGAGCCCCCCCTGGCGTTGCGAGCGGCGCATATCCCGAAATGACTGACCTTTAAACCGGTCCATGCTACGCCAGCCACGTGGCAAACCGTGTTTGTTCAGCTCCCAACCGGAACCGTCATCACGGCCCATAAAAGGATCGCTCGGTTGCGGCCTGTAGATGCTATCGAAAACCGATCCATTGCCATCAATTCCGCGCCCTTTGTTATAGCCGTCCCACTCTGGCCGACGATCAAACGTTGATTCACCCGTCACACGCTCAAAACGATGCATGTCAGGCTCCAAATTCGAACCACGACCCGCCATTTTGGCCGCGTAGCCCGCCCATGGGTCGGGTCCGCCGGGATTGTAATGCCCGGTCACAGGCCCCCCAGCCTGCCACCACGCATCGATGTCGTTTTGCACACGTCTTGGTGTCCCCCCAAAACTAGGGAATTGGCCACCACCGCCGCCATAAAGAAAATTCAAAGCCCCACGATTTGCCCGTATATCCATGATAACCCCCTAAACAGAACCGTAAGGACCATCCAAGGGACGGCCTGTGAATGGATCGTTGTAATAAATGGTTCGCGATGGCGGCGTGACCGGCCCAGGATCGGCCTGCGGTTTAGTCGGCGCCACGACCGCACTCAAAGCCCCGGTCCCGCCCTGTGATGGCGCATCACGTCCGGCAACCCCACCACCGAAACCGCCAGGCGTTCGATCAGCGGTCGAAACGTTTGTGTTGGGCTCACCCTCATAACCAAAAGCCCCGGCCATTTGGCCCAAGCTTCCCCCAATAGACGTTCCGGCAAGGCCCTGTGTGGCAGCGATACCAAGGGCCGCCAAAGGGCCGCCTGTCATAGCCAGCAAGCCCTTACTGAGAGCACCAACCACACCATTGGCCACCGGATTGGTCACACCCATGCGTTGGGACAGGTTGACCGCATTAGCAAAGCCGGTCGAGCCCACCGCCGGCTTCCCAAAGGAGGCTTCCCGCGCTTCGGCTGGGGTCATGCCTAGAGAGGCGCCCGTCGCGTTGATGCCACCGAATTCGCCAAAACCTGACAGCTCGCCATAATTGGCGTCTTCATTGTCTGTCTCGACGCCCTTGCTTTGGGGCGAATCGCCATAACCGCCACGTGATACGCCACCGCCGGCTACACCATGATCTCCCGCGCCGCGCCCCATACCGCCAGCCTCGCCGGCATCGCCGGCTCCCATGCCCCCAGGACCGGCCCCTCCGTCGTTCGTTTGCCCGCCGGTTGCGCCAGCCCCGCCCGGCCCAAGGCCGAACTCCAACAGGCCTGTTTTGGGGTGACGTGATCCGCGACCGCCCATCGCCAAAAGCATCTGCGCTTCCCCCGGCGTGATATGAGCCAGAAGCGAATCATCGCCCCGGCCCATAGACTGTAGCTGGTTGGCGGTCTTGCCGTGTGAGTATGAAAGTCCACCCGTCATGGTGTGTACCCCAGATTGCCGTCGCCGACCGTCGTGCCCGCCGAGCCCTCAAATTCAGTGGCGCAAAGATCCATCACATTGCCGTTCACAAGAATATTGGTGACGGTGACGTTGTTCACATCAATGCACTTACCATTGGTGCCGCCATGATTGTTAAAGATGAAAGCGTTACCACTAACATCGGCACGGTGCACCGTGCCACCGCTCTCACCGGCTCGCCCGAAGGCAACCCCAACCGGTGTTCCGCCCCTGACGTTGAAAATATTATCTGACACCTTAACAAAGGGAATCACATCGCCACCGTCCGGATCAAAAAGGACCATGTGATAGGTGCCTGAGATGGTGCTGTCTTGAACGATATTGTTTTGAATGGAGATGTTATCCGAAGAGTTCTGCACCCGGAACACGGCCAGAGGATTGCCCCCCGCACCGTTTAAATCAAAGACTTGATTATCATGGATAGAGATGTTGCTGTAAAAGCCCGATGCCGACACATTCACCGCAAAGCGCGTCATGCCATAGATTTGATTGCCCTCCACAGTGATGTCGCTGGATTGCACCCAAATCCCATCCAAGGTGTTGCCGATGCCGGTGCGGTCGTTGAAAATGTGATTGCCTTTAATGATGGCCCCATGAGCGCATTGCCCTACGTTGGTAGAAGGCGTGGCAGCACGACAGACCTCGGCGCCTGAGCCTGTAGTGTCCCCTTTTACCACAATAACACCTTCATCGTTGCCGCAGTTCACCAGGTCATTGCCGATGATTTTGACGTACTGGGCCTTGGTATAGATACATGCCGTGTCCTCTGGGTGGGTGTCGTCCGAGACATTCTCCAAGACATTGCCGATGATACGCACAAAGCGGCCCATTACGTCGATGGCGGCAATGGTCGTCTCCGTGGTTAGGCCAGCGCCGTCAATGTCTTGGCAGGTGTTGTGGCTTACATCCACGAACTGACGTTGGTGCATCTCTTCAGTCTGTTCGGCGTTTTCAACGAAACCAATTTGAATGCACCGCCGGCCGCCGGACTGGAAATTGTTGGTCAACTTTACATGCTCATAGGCTGTGCCGAACCACCAAAAGCCCCAGCCGTTGGCGTTGGGGAAGGCAATGTTGTTGTCCACCACCATGCGGCTCAAGGAGCCCGCTTGATTCTCCGTCGTAGAGGAATGACGAATGCCCCAGGTGTGGGTGTTATCCCACTTCACATTTTCGTAGCGGATTTCATGGACCGTCCCATCTATGTCATTGCCAAAAACCGGATCGCCGGCATTCTGGATAGTAAGACACGCGATCCGAAGACGGGCACCAGACCGCAGGCTAATGTGCTGTTTATCTTGGTTGTAACCGCCAAAATCCAGGGCCGCCCCATTGCCGTTGTTGGTTTCACAATCACTATAAATGGTGAAGGTCCCTGACAGAGTTTTATTTTGCAGGGTCCGTAAGCTGCACACCGTGCCTTCGGTGTAGGGAATGTACCAGATCCCGCCTTCGTCCATCATGGCCTCGAATGAAGCCGTATCATCGGTGCCGTTGGTGCCATTGGTCGAATCACAAACCATGGGGCCGCCCGCACCCGACGCGGTGTCCACCAACGCATTGCGGGCACGGCCGTTTGCGTTGGCCAAACCAATAATCTGGTTGATGGTGCACGACCGCAAGGTGCCGGCTTCTTCACAGTAGATCTGCTCGACACCTGATACCGATGGATCGGCCGTCTGGTCCGACGGCAACTCGGTCGCCGCCGCCGGCAGCGTCAAAAAAAGCAGCCCCAATGCGGCATACAAAATTCGGTACATCATTCCCCCTTAGAATTGCAGCGGGTTGCCCGCCTCATCGGTCAATTGCGTTCCGCCTTCATCGGTCAGAACATTATTAATAAAGTGTGCCTTGTGTCCCTGAATGGTCAGGCGGCCCGGCAAGAACGGCACCAGATGCACACTCTGGCCGGGTGTTGTGGATACCGTCGCGGGCGAACCGGTCAGCGCCAGCGTACCCTTGCCGGCCGTCACGTTCTGGCTGGTTGTGGTCGACGACGTGTTCACGGTTACTTGGTTGCCCGTGACTTCCAACACGCCTTTCTGTGCGGTGAGGGTGATGTTGACAAAGCTGGCAAAGGTGGCGCTGTGCCCCGTCAACCCCAAGGTCCCCTTGCCCGGCACCAGTGTCCCCGGTTCTTTTTTGTTGAATACAAGAGTCGCTTGATGTCCGGTGAGGCTTAGATGACCGCCAGTCGAGGCGTCCAGCCGCAGAGATATGTTTCGCGTGCCCGCAAAATCGTTCTGATCAAACTCAAACTCAAGGATACGGGTAAGCTCAGCCGCCCATCCTTCCCAAGCCTGCACATCCGAATTGAAGGGCGGGGCCGGGAGCCGGAGAGGCATTACCGTTCTCCATCGGAATTGGCATCCAAACGCGGCTGTCCACCGCGCCATTTGTTGTCCGTCCCATCGCTCTCATAGCGCACACGGGCTTGGCGTCCGCGCAGCCGCGTATTGATCTTATTGGTGGCGTTTGTGACGGTAAACGGACCCTTGGTGACAAAAGGACTGGCAGTGCTGTCGTAATTGCGGGTCCGCAGGGTGATCTCCACCGACCCGCTGTCGATCACAAAGTCTGGGAAAAAGCGGGTGCTGAACAGAATGTCCTGGCCGTCTCCGATATCCACATCCGACGACTCGATATAGCAGTTCATTGCCGCGCCATCGGCCGAGTTGCCCGTGTCTTGATAGTAGATCGTTCCCGACGGATTGGTCGCAATCGGATTGTCCCAAATCGCCGTATCCGACCACGTGGTGCGCGGCAGGGTGTTGGCTTCCCACCATAGGTTGGTGCGGTAATTATAAACACTCAGGCGGTTGATGTCGGTGCCGCTGCGGTCTTGCCAGAAGAACATAACCTCCGTTTCGGCCCGGTTGTGCGCCGTGAAAAACTTATCCGCATTGTCCCGGTCCAAATTCTCGAACACGTCCGAATGCATGGGACAGTCCAAGACTCGAATGGTGCCATCCCAAATGTAAAAATTACAGTCGCCCATCCAATAGGCGATACCATTGATGTCGATGGCCGCATGCTGTCCAATCGCCCCGCAAGCGGCACCCAAGTGCTGAAAGACAAAAACATCACCGCTTGTGACCTGGCGCATTTGCCAAAGCGCATCGTCCGTCCAAATCAAAATTTCACGCCGCGAGACAACGCCCGTGATGATCTTGGTGCCCCCCGACAAGCGCTGAAAGCCCGCTGTATTCGTCGCGGTCGGCTGCCACTCGGTATAGTCCTCTTGATGGCACCAGCGCACCAACAGCGGGTCATGAGTGGCCGTGCTGCCAATGGTGTCTTCCGTACCAAGCGCGACCACAAACCGCGAGCCTTCCGCCACCAGGATCAAACGGTTCTTGGTGGGCGCCGTTGACACAATAGCAGCCCTGGTGCTGGTGCCCGCCGAGCGATCCCAAAAATAGATCGCACCGTCCCGTGGGCAGCACAGGGCATCCTCACCCCAATTGGCCAAAGACCATTGGCCGGGCTCGAGGGAAACAAGGCTCGCTTCGCGGGGCGTGCCCCACGTTCCTTGCCCCCAGGCGCCGGCACCCCAACCCAAACCCACAATCGAACTGGCTTGTGAGATATTCAGCAAATATTCAATGGTCGCCGACGCCGGCCCGGTGGTGCTTGACGAGGCATTGCTGCCCGCATCGAAGGTAAAGGTGCTGGCTGTAGGCACGGTGGTGACGATGTATTCACCGTCAAGCGTAAGGCCGCCCACCGTGGCTGACGCACTTGACACCAGAATGCTCGAGCCCACCGTGGCGTTGTGCCCCGAATCATTCACCGTCACAATCGATGAGCCCGACGCGGTGGTGAAAAGATTGGCCGTCGCTGTCGTGGTGGCCCGGATCGGCGTCAAGTCGTACAACACGCCGCCTTGCATCAATTGCAGCTTCGCCGTGGTGCCATAGAGCGCGTTGCGGAAGCCTGACAGATCCCGCCACACCAGCACCGCGCGCGGCACACCGGTCAGTGTGAGGCCAAGATTATGCCACCCTCTTATATTTTCCGGCTTGCCATCGCGGAACCGCACCAGGTTGCCCTCGAGCCACCGCCCTTCGGCGGCATAGGCGGTGTCCTCTTTAACGATGCCGGGCGCAATGTTAAGAGTTGTCAGCGGCATGTCGTAGCTCCCGCACTTCTTCCGCCAGCTCTTGCACCGCCGCCACCAACAAGGGAACGATTTTCGCCACATCCATCTGTTGCATGACGGGATTGCCGTTCTCGTCAACCGCGTCCTTCTCTCCCACAACGGCGTCGGGTACGACCGGTTGCACCTCATGGGCTACAAAGCCATGATGTTCCGCGTCAGGGAATTGGTGGTATCGGAACTTCACCGGTCGTAGTCGCAAGAGGTCGATAAGGGCGTTATAGAGACCGCCGGTTACATCCTTAGAGCGGTAGTCTGAGCTGTTGGTAAAAGCAAACGAACCACCGGCATTGGTAATAGTACCAACGGTGCCGGCACTTCCGTCATTACCATTCAGAGAAAACTGCACATAAATACCGTCGTCATTGAGACGATTTAACAATAGGGGCCGGATATCATCCGTTGTGATTCGAACCTGGCCGTCGGCCTCACACTCAAAGCCAACGGAGCTGAAGTTCGTGTCAGTCTTGTTAAAAAACACCCCACCGCGCACATCCAAACGGCCAATCGGGGCATTCGTATTGAGTCCGGTGCGCCGATTGGCCGCATCGATGTACAGCGCATTGTCCTCCCCATCGCCATGAACGATGAAATCATTATCGCCCTTCTCCGCGTTGAAGGTGGCACCTTTTCTCCATTGATTGCTATTGCCGATCAGGGCTACATCCGCCGCGTTGGTCGCACCGCTGTTCAATTGAGCAGCCGTGCCAAGCTGAAGGGTACTGCGCATAGCCGCCTTGCTGCCATCGTCCAACAACTCCCGCGCCGTCGACGTAAGCGTTGTGGTAGCATAGGTGTCCGCCCCAGTCGTATACAACATCTGGTTTGCCGAGGTGGTCAGATTAAAGATCGACTGCAATGGACCCGGCAGGTTGTAAACACAGTTCGTGCCATCACAATGGATCGGAACCATCTGGCCTTGCGGGACTGCCACACCGGTTCCGCCCGATGTTTTAACTGTCACCGTAAAGGCGCCGGAGGTGTTGTTGAAAAAGGTGCGGGTGCGAATGATGGTGGGAACAATGACGTTGATGTTGCCTGTGATCGCTCCGGTCAGGGTAATATAGCCGTAGCGTTGTTGATCGTCGGCACCGTCATTCGACGTTAAGGTGACATCCGAGCTACCCGCCACCGAAACAGAGGTTCCGCTGAATGCATGTTCAATCCGCGTGTGCGTAGCATTATGACGGGTGCCCCAAGTGGCGTCAAAATCACCATCGGCCATCTGCTCAGTTTTGAGAATTGACGTAAAAGTTGATGCCATAGTTTCCCCCTAAGCCACGTCCGACCAGGTTTCCGTTGTGTCGGACAGGTCATCGGTCAAGTCTGTCCAAGTTTCTTGTGTCAAGCCGGGGTTAAAGGTCGCCTTCTTTCCGCTCACCGCCAGCACACCCTTGCCGGCCGTTAAGGTAACAGGAAAGATGGAACTGACCGTCGCTTGTTTGCCCTCAACCTCAAGCGCCCCCTTGCCAGCGGTGAGCGCTTTGGACAGGCCAACGGAGGCGGCCTTACCCGAAATGGCCAAGGTTCCCCGGTTCGCAGTGATTGCAACCGACGCATCGTCCAGCACCGTCGCTTTACGGCCAACAACGCCCAAGACACCCTTACCCACATTACTGAGGTTGAGGTTGAGGTTGCCGCTGGCTGTTGCCGTTTTCCCGGCCACGGCCAAGACACCCTTGCCCGCTGTGATCGTGGCGTTGGTTGGGTTCACCTCAAGCGCCTGTGCGAACTGATGAATCCACTTTTCCAGATTGGTGTAACCGTCGCCGGAATCCTGATCCTGGTTGGCCGGCAGCGTGTGGCTGACCGTGTTTTCCGCCAAGGTGGGCCAGCCACCCACGTCGTCTTGGCTATCAACAAGACCGCCTTGTGTCCCCGCAAAGCCGGTGGTCGGGATATAGCCGGTTACACGGGTGTCCACCGCATCTCGGTCCAGGGGCCGGGCGCCGCAATTGTCAATGACGTGGGATCGAATATCCGCATCCGCCGTAAGGATCGTCACATTGCTGATATCGACCTGGTTGCCCGCCTCATTGACTTCGATGCCGCTGCTCGCCTGGTTGTCAAAGAGGCCCCCGTTAAAGGAGAAGTTCCCCGAGACATAGACTTCCGATCCGCTATCCACCGATGATTTTGTGGTGGCCGCAAAGTTAAAATCGAACTCACTGACCGGGCCGGGGATCACCACGTTGCCCACGATAGCGGCTTGCTGCGGCCCGTCACCATCGTCATCAAGCAAGAAAATGTGGTTGTCCACGCCGTTGTAGAGCACATTGTTGACCACCGCCACGTGGCTGTTGCCCTTCATCATGGGCGAGCGGAAGTCGTAGTTCACAAAACCGTTGCACAGCACCGTAATGCCGTCGCTCTTGCTGACCGCGTTGCCCGCGTTGTCGGCACACAACATCGCCAGGGCGTGATCGCCGTTGGGGTGGATGGAATTAAAGAGCGGTTCCGCCAACAGGCAGTTGGAAATGGTGACACGGCGGCAAGCCGAGTTGAAATCCAACAGGCCATCGATGGACCAGGACAGTGAGCAATGGTCAATCATCACATCATTCGAAGCGATGATGCTAATGCCATCCCGCGATTGGGCGCTTGGGCCGGACGGATCATCACCCACCCGGAAGCGAATGTGACTCACATAAACGTTATTGGCGAAAATCCTAAGAGAAGCACCACGCACGGTAATGCCCGGCGAGGGGGCCGTCTCACCGGCAATGGTAATGTTATCGTCGTTAATCTCGATATCGCCGGAATTGGTCAGATCGATCTCGCCCGACACCTCGAAGATCACCGTGCGCGTGCCGCCATTTTCACAAGCGTTCCGCAGGGACCCGGTACCGGACCCATTAAGATTGGTGACACGATAAACATTTGAATTGCTTGCGCCCCGGCCCCCAACACAATCCCGACCAAAGCCCATAGCGCCAGGGAAAGTATAGACGTTGGTGGCAAAGGTGACGGGCCGTCCAGTGATCGCCAAAACGCCCTTGGTCGCTGCCAAGGACACGTTTGTCGAGCTACCAAGATCCACCGTAGCTGGCCGGCCTGTCAAAGCTAGGACGCCTTTGCCGGCCGTCACAACAGAGTTGCCAATGACCGCCGCTTGCTTGCCGACCACAGCCAGCACGCCCTTGCCGGGACTTGTGATGTTCACGTTGGTGATCGCCGACGCGGAGACCGTCGCCTGATGGCCCGTGACCGCGAGCGCCCCCTTGGCGGCGTCCAACAACATATGTCCGGTGTTGATGCTGCCATAGATCGGGTTATCGTTACCGTCTGTGTAGATATAGTGAATATCGTTGACGCCGTGATAGGCTGAAATGCGCGTGCATGTCACCGCATTTTCTATTTCGCTTTCGGTACCACCATTGTCGACTGTCGCATCATCCACATGGTAGAGGTCCTGATCGTTGTGACGCGCATAGAGACAATGGACATCGGTATCTGACTTCACCAGCGTGGCCACCACCCACGGTGCTGTTGAGCGCCCCCGTCCATAGACACCAGTGTCTGTAATATCGTCATCGAATTCGACAGTTCCGATGGTCGCCGCCGCCACGAAATTACGGTTGGTGAGCTGGAAATCCGCATCGATATAACCGGCGTGGACCCGATCCCCGACCATCACACCAGGGCAGCACACATAGGGCGGTGATGTGTTGCAGGTCGGATCAAGCTGCGCCTCATTCGACAGCACATCGGAACTGCTCAAGGAGGCCGCTTTGATGGAATTGTCGGTCGCGTTTTTATAAAACCATGTGACCCGGTCATTCGTGTCGGCACCACAAACGATCACGCCCGTGTAATCCGTTGACGCCGCTTCACCGTCCGCTGCAAAGAAGTTAGTCCAGGTCGTGGATCTGATCAGCAAGCGAAGCCGCTCGTGGGTGCCATCATTATAGGCGGCCACCAGGATTACATCTCCATCGCTGCGCACCGCAAAGGACACCGCCGGATTGGCCGGCGCGTTGTCAAAATTGGTGTCGCCGGCCGAGATCACCGTTTCGTCGCGGATTGTCCAGATATCGGTGGCCGTGTTAAAGCGGTGATAGCGAACCGAGCCATTCACTTGTTGTGTCACAACATGTAGAAATTCACCAATCGGCTCCGACCAAAGAGACCGGACTTCACTGGACTCGCGCAAATGAACCGCATTGTCCTGCACCGACCAGGACCCATCGGTCGGCGTGGCCAGGGTGGACTTCACCACAACGATGTCACGCTTAGCGGAATCTTCCAACGCCACCGTGTATTTACCGTTGCCGCGCTCATAGGGGCCATGGCGGTAGTTCGCTTCCGAGAAAGCCGCATCGGACAAGGCCGAGATTCCGAGCCCTGTCGTGATCGTTGCCTGCTTTCCTCGGATCTCCAATGGCATCGCATTCTCCGCTGACAATGAAACGTTCGACGCGGCATCTACAAAAACAGTCGCGGGTTTCCCCACAACCGCGAGCGCCCCCTTATTGGCCGCAACGGCGACAAGCGTGCTCACTGAAGCGGTCTTGCCTGCCACCGCCAACACGCCCTTGGTCGCGGCGGCATCCATATAGGTGCTCACATTCGCTGTCTTACCGACGAGACCAAGAACACCCTTCGTGGCCGACAGATTGACGCCCGTGGTGCCTTCGAAAGTGGTGGGTTTCCCAACCAGGCCCAACACACCTTTGGTCGCGGTGAGGGACACAGTCTGCTCGGCCGTGATCGTGGCCGCCTTACCCACGACCGCGAGAACACCTTTGGTGGCGCTGTTGATCGCAGAGACGCCCGCCACCACCGTGGTGGCTTTGCCGACCAAGCCCAGGACGCCCTTCGTGGCAGTCAAGGCAATGTTGGACGTGGCGGTAGCTGTAGCAGCCTTCCCCGTGACAGCCAAAACACCCTTCGTCGCTGTCTCGGCCACGTTCGTGTTGGCGACAACAGTCGCCGCCTTCCCCGTTACCGCCAAGACACCCTTGGTGGCGCTTTCCGCGATGTTGGTTTGAGCGGTGACGGTTGTGGCTTTACCCACGACCGCGAGGACACCCTTGCCGCCCGTTACCGCACTGGTTGCGGTCGCCGTGACCGTTGCGGCCTTGCCCACAATCCCCAGCACACCCTTTGTGGCGGTGAGGGACACATTGGGCTCTTGAATAGCAACGCCCATCCACTTCCGGGCCGTGCCGTTGGCCGTTGACGGGTTGGTGGTCCACCCGTTGGTATCCATGGACACATAGTCATGGATGTGGATCGCGGTGCCCGCATCGTTCATCAGGTAAACGGCCTGATCGTCGCTGCGTACTGTGTTGTCGTGGGTCGCTACATTATCGTCGTAACGAAAGGATTGAGAAAATTCGGCATCCGCCGTGAACGTGCTGAAAGCATGCCCACCGCTGTTCGTGCCATCTTCCCACGTGTTATAAGCTGTCGCGGTGGTCAGACCAAGAAAGACCATCTGGGGCAAAAAGCCCGGACTGGTAACAGACCAGTTCGACGCGGCGGTGGTCGGACTGTCGAAGGTTCCCACCCAAGCGCTGGCCCCGGTGAACTCTATCGCCAGATAATGAAATTCACCGTCAAGAATATCCGCGCCGGAAGGTGTCAGCGTGAAACCGTTGGCATCAAAAGCGCTGATCCGCACCGTGGCGTCGGTGGGTGGCCCGAACTGGCCGGTGTGGATAATGCCGATATCTTCGTTCGACGTATAGGTGTGAGATTCCGATGGGTTGGTTTCATCCACACCGTTGGCAATACACGCCTGCGAAGACGAGGTCGCCGCGCCAAACGAAACCGTCGACACGTTGCTCGGATAAGAGTTTGGGGCATCCGCCCATGTGAGCGCGCCCAGCACCAGGTCGGGCTGGAAACCGGGGGCCGTGACATCCACCGCCGACGTGGACAAGGCCACCGTGCCCACGTGCACATTGGCCGTGCCCGCAAAAAAGATGACCGTATACATCTGCGCGGTGGCGGGCAGATCGGTGAAATTGATGCGAATGCCGTTGCTGATAAAACTGTTGATCGTGGCATCCACATCCCCAGCGGCCGACGCATCGGGCAGGAATTGATTCACCACCTGCGACGTGCTGGACACGATGGACGTGTCCCCACCGGTTATCGCGTCTTCGGCAACCGTGTTGGCCGACACATCACTCGTACCATCGGAAAAGCCAACACCATAAATCACGTCGTCGGTGGCGGTGGCTTCCGCGCTGGCATTGGACTGAAAGATCACACAGGCGGTCGGCGTAACGCCGCCCAAGTCTGTCGTGGTCCAGTCCGTATTGCCTGTGCTGCCGGGCGTGGTGAAGCGACCGATGGCTACCTTATCTGCCATGGGCTCACCTCAAGGCGGCCATTGGGTACAAAAAAAGCCGCCCAAAGACGGCATTAAATCTGTCCATGGGCGGCCTCTCTAAAATCAGTGATTACGTTTTTTGGGCAACCCTTTTTAGATTCACGTTAAAGGCCACCGAAATACGCTCGCCCTTGCCTTGGAATGGATGCACGCAGTGCCATTGCCAGGCGGGGAACATGAGCGCCGAACCGGGGACAGGGTTGAATTTGCCCCGGTTCCAAAGCTTGAGCCCCTTAACATCAATACAACCGGTGGGCCGGGGGTCCAAAAATTCGAAGGCCCCGTCATCTTGGTTGCGTTTCTTGGTCTTGCCGGTCGAGACATAATAACAACCGGAGAAGACACAGTTGGGATGGGAGTGATAGATGTTATAGCAACCAGGGCCATTTATATTCGCCCAGGCTGCGATTTGCATCGCCCAATTGGCGTCCTTTTCCCCTTCGTGAATACGGATCATTTCTTTGGTGATCTCGACAATCCGCGCCCGCAAGTCTTGAACGACCGGTTCGTCCCATTCCAAGAGATTGTCCGTCGAATGCCAGCCGTTGGTATTGGAGCGGACCACACCGGGATCTTCATCACGGTTGGCAATAATGACCCTTTTTAATTCTTTATTAAAAGTGACACTATCAGGCCATGTGTGAGAGAGGACCTTTGTCGGGAAAATGATGATTTCTTTCATATACCTAACTCGCTGCTCAGATGATATTTCAAGGCCGCGAGCGCTTCACGCCGTCCCAATTGTTGACGCAAATCAAATTGGGCAGCATCTAAACGTTCTTGGCCGGCTCGAATCCTGTTTAACACAAGATCCCGATCATCTGGATTGAGCGAGGTCAAAGGACCAGCATCTTCGATAATGCTGGCCAAATAATTTTGCGCGTTCTGAACTTCGGACCGAAGCACATCAATGTCCGGTTCCATGTTGGGCAACGGCTCACGCTTGCGATACGCCGTACCGTAACGATCTAAACCTCGTGGCCCCTTTTGCGGATAAAAGCCCTTAAGGCCCCACTCATGACAGAATTGATACTTCAATCCGTTATAAGCGATATAGGCCACCACCGGCTTGTCATTATCCTGCTTTGCAAAGGACATTCTCAAAGCGCCATTTTGATGGGGCGCAGCCTTTTTAGAACCTCCACCGGCCACGAGATTTAGATCAGACATCAATCATTCCTTACGAAGTTTGAGTGCAATCGAACCATCCTTCCGCGCCAGGTTCGACCGTAAAAGCACCGGCAACCGAAGCAACGGTCGCTTCGGCGGAATCGGTATTCAGGTCCATAAAGCCCAACAGCTCATCGGTCGTGGCCTCACCCGAAACGGTGCCGTCCACAATAACGAGCCACTTGGCAGTGATTTCCGAAGATTCAGATACGTCAAAGTTCAAGGTTGGCGTGTCAAAACCAGGCGCGCCCGTGTCCGCAAGCACGTTGTTGGTGTTCGCGGCAATGTCTACATCTTGATAGCCGTGAACGTTGTTTTGCTCTTCGACAAGCCGTTCGTTCGACGGGGACACGTCCTCAATATCGACGGCGGTCTCGGTCGGCGCGGTCGCTTCTTCGTCAAGCAAGATCGCGTGAAAGGTATCCTCAAGGTCGATTGACCCTTCGAAGATTTTGTGCAGTGCATTGTCGGTGAGGGTAAAGTTACCTGTAGCCATGATGGTCTCCTATCAGTTGACAAGAGGACCCGTGCCGAATTCGTCCGCAAAGAAGAGCGCAACGTCACGCTTGGCACCGACTAGCAAGTCTTTGTATCCGCTACCGCCTTCAACCCCTAACCACTTCTGCGCCGCAGCGTGGTTTTTGTTGAAGCTCTCTGCGTAATACATGCAAAGGTGAAACAACAGATCCGAATGGTATGTTGAATAAAAGTTCGATTGGTTGCTGCTCGATAGAGCTGTGACCCGGACCTTGTAAGTGGCCTCGGTCGTGTAGGCCGCGTCTGGTGTGGGAGCGATCAGATAATCGTTGTCATCCCATTCCGCATAGTACTTTGGGCGGCCGGTGTCATGGTCCGCGTGCGCATAGACCTGACAAAATTCAATGGAGCGCTTTTCCAGAAAGATGCGCCGCCCCGCCGCTGTAAAGATAGATAAGCTTCTCGTTTGAATGGCTTCGGGCGGCTTACTCAAAAACCTCTCAGTGTCCGTCATCGAGGTTGTCTTGTGAGCCCATTGGTTGGCAATGGGCAAATCGATATTAAGCTGGTTTTCGGCTTTCGCGATAAAGCCATCCACCGCAGCGGCAAACTCACTGCCGTCATTCTCGGCATAGGCCTTTATGTCAGACACGAGCGTGGTGTAGGTCGTGCTCATGACGAACCACCCGCCGTGTTCGGGAACAGCGTTTCGATCTGGGCAATGGCGTCGTCCCCGCCATCATTGTCCGGTCGGGGATGTTGAAGCATTTGCGCATCCACCCATACCCGTGGCTCCAATTGGGGATGTTTGGGCGAATAGTCTTCCGGACAAACCCGCAAGCCGTCCCATTGCAGCCGCAAGGAGCGATACGGCACTTCACAGCCGCAGATGTCGCACATGGCGCGGGCATGTTTTCCGGAGGCAAACTTCGCATGTCTCACCAGGACCTCCGCACTCTCGGCACAATCTTGGTGGCCGTCCGCTCTCGATCATCGGATTTGGCGCGATCATAAGCTTCGTCATACATGAGCTTTAGATAGCTAAGATCTGTCGGTGTCAGGGGTTGGAACCCGAGCGCTTTGGCTTTCGGCGCCAAGCGATAGGCCAGGCCCGCGCACAAGGCATCGTAAAAGCGGTGCTGAATATCGGGGTCATCTTCGAAATCCCCTGCTTCCTCGAGCTGTCGGATACCGTAGTAATAAACAACATCGGTGGAATTCTCCGGCACCTGCCACAAGGTCATGCGGGTGAAGGTCGAAAAGCGCTCAATGAAAAAGTGATGGGGTCGGCCCTGATCGGTTTTATTGGGCAGCGCCGCATATTCGTCACGGCTGATCCGCACCATCGGTGTGTCAATGCCGTCCCGACGCAGATAGACATCCAACACATCGGACATGGCTTCGGCCAAGATCTCCGTATCATCCCCTTGGGTGGTGGTGAAGTTATGTTGGGCTACGGCCCATAGATTGATCTGATCGTTCACCCAATCCAAAAGCAACAAGTTCAAGGAAAAGCGGGCCGACAACAAATGACGGGCAAAGATCTTGTCCGCCGGCAGGCCGACCCGCTCATAAGCTTCCGTCACAAGCTCGGCGATATCTGGAAAAAAGGCGTAAGATCCAGAGGTCGCCATGGCTTATGACTTCTTCAATTCAACAATGATCGAATAGGTGTCATTGTTCGCGGCCCCGTGGGTGGTGACAAGAATGTCCCCCGTCACACCCGCGCCCGCATTGTTTTGCAAACCACCAAAGGTCGTAAAATCCAAACACCCTTCGCCGGGCGCCAGGGTCATGGCCACCACATTCGCGGTTGCCTGCCATAACAGGGACACGTCCATAGACGTGCTGTACCAGATCTTACGAATATGCACCGTGGCTGGCGCATCCTGTAGCGTGGACACATCAATCTTTTTGATGGCGGTTTCTCCCGTGCCATCAGAAATGTTGGTCCACTTCAGGACAGCGGTTTTAAAACTATCCTGTAGGGTTTGCGTGGTGACGGCATCAACCATAAGCCAGTCTCCTTATGTTTGGATATACTGGACAATCACGTTGGCCGACCCCGCTTCCATGGCTTCATTGCCGCCTGTGTAAAGAACGTAAACACCGTCGGTATCGGTTTGCAGGTCGGCTGTAATAAGTGTCGGGGTGATGCGTCCAGCAGCCACTTCAACATCTACACTTTCAGCATATTCATCATCATCGGATGAAATGCCGATATCAAAGACGTTAGATGTCCCCGCATCAAAGGGTTCGGTAAGATCCACAATAATATTGACGATCTCAATCGTGTCTTTATCCGCGAAGCTCGCCACTTTTACGGCGCTGCCTTCGTCGGTGTAAGCCACGGTGGCCCGTTGGGTGAGAATCACGAGGCCTTTGTTGTCGTTCGCTGAAGTAGGTGAGCCCGATTTAATGGGGCCTTGAAAAGTGGTCATAATGTCTTCTCCTAGAAGTCTCCTGCCTGAAGTCGTTGCCACGCCCTGCCTGGGCACAGATGACGAAAAGAAAGGGCGGCCCGAAAGCCGCCCCCTCCCCCCAGATTAGGCCCCAGCGGACCCAAAGATGGACCGCCAATCGGTCCAGCCGAAGCTGTACCGCTCGCGGCACTTGTAACGGAGGTTCCCGGTCTCGAAATCTCCTTCCATGCCCTTTTTCATTCCGACACGTTCGAAGTATTTCAGCCCGTCCGGACAATCGGTTTTGATAAACCAAGCATCCGCGTCCGTTAGATAGTGGTTGACACAGAAGTCACCGGACAGCTTGCCGAGATCCTTAATGGCATTGACATCATTGTCAGCGGTTCCAACCCGTTGGGTGGAATGCAAGATCCGAGCCGCATCGTATTCCAACGCGGTCGGGACAATGAGTTTTTGCCCACGCGCGGCAATGTTCTTGCCACGGTCGTCTTTCAGATCGGCAATGAGAATGAGCACGCTTTCAATAGACGTTTCATTCAAATCAGCCGGTGTGGTCAGCTCGTTTTGCTGGTTGCCACCACCAACGGTGGGATGGACCAATGAGAACAGCTCAACGCCGTCACCACCTGTGTAGGTGGAATTGAAGCCTCTGTTAAGAACATTGGCGCCAAAGACGTTTTTGGTGTGCTGCATGGACCGAGCCAGCGCGCGCACGTATTTCTTGCCGAGAGAACCATAAAGGTTATCTTCCTCGGCTTCTTCCGTGATCGCGAAAGCCAACGCCACCGTCATATGGGTGTAACGAGCCGTCCAGACTTCCGACGCGGCGTCATAGCTGACGGCCGAGCCTTCTGCCTTGACAGGGGCCGCACCGAACGAGCTGAGCAAGACATCTTCCTCGAAAGCTTTTTCCGAACTTTCGACGTTAAAAATCTCGCGCCACTCTTCTTTGTGCTTGCCGTATTCCAGGCCGAAAAGAGCATTAAGACCCGGCTCCAATTCTTTGTTGAATTGGGCTCTGTTAAGGGGAGCTGCCATTGCTTAATCCTCCTTAGACGCCCGGCGTGCCACCAGTGATGTGGGTAAACTCATGCTCAACAATTTGGACTCGCAGGTTAACGTTGGTTCCCCACTCGTTATCCGGTGATTCCGCTTTGCCGAGGATGCGCAAACCCGCAGCGCTCGTGCCCGTCGTGCCATTGATTTCGTGAGCAGATTGCCCGGTCAGGGTTGAACCTGTCCCCGCAACATGATCACCCAAGTTGCCCACATCGGCCGCAACAGTACTTCCGGACGATTGGATCACGAATTCCGCATAAGGATCATCGATCACCAAAGCCTTAATATCTGTCGCCACCGTATCGGCGGGCCAATAGCGGCTGAAAATCTGATTTCCCCCACTATCGACGTATTGAACGCCAGCGAAGACGCCAAGCAAGCGATTGCCAGCCGCCGCAACTTCAATGCCACCGCCCGCGACCAATTTAACGAAGTCACCCGTAAAGATGTTCGTGTCATAAGCCGACGCGATGAGATATTCGTTGGGGCGACAGGGCGTGCCTGACACCATATGCCGAGCGTTTACGGCCCCCACAGGGGCATCAACGTTTGCCATATCCAACTCCTATAGAAGAAAAGCTCCTACAGGTCGTTAGTCCGTTTGGACTGGAACGTGTCCTGTAGTCGCACGTTGTTTACGTTCTTGGTGAATGGGATGACTCGGGTGTTGTGCCGCCTGAACTTCTGCAACGAGGCCTTCGTCCATTGCCTGTTGTTTTTGGGCGTAGTGCTCAGCTCTTTGAGCGACGAGCCTGTCTGGCAGCTCCATCAGGATCAAACCACCTTGGCGCAGCACGCCGTCAGAGACGGGCCAACCAGATGGAATGGTATCGGCGGGGCGTGGCCGCCATCCTTCGCGGATGCGGTTCAACGCATGGTGCGGGTCATCATTCCCCAACATGACCTCCCGAATCCACTTCTGGCGATAGCCGGACCGTGGCGCGGGAGCATCGAGTCGCTGCGAAACATTCCACGACTCAGGAGCGTCTAAAGACGAATAATCAATAAAGCGCGACACGGGGTCACGAGATTCCGCGACACGAACCGTTCCGCGCACTTCCGTGCTTGGCTCGACCGTTTCACGAAAATCAGGTCTTGATCCGGACCTTGCGGATTCAGCCGCCAACTTTTCCAAAAGCTCTTTGCGGCTGGGGCGCGGCGCATCGCCACGAAATTCATTGTCAGTCATCTTGACTTCCTTGTGCAGCTAGTGTTGCCGGGAATGCGCACTACGTGCGAGGTTTGTTAAGGGCGGCCTTCTCTTTGAAGTAGAGCTTTTGGCCCTCTTCACTGGTCAGCCCCAATTCTTTCATCATGGCCTTATCCGCTTCGGTGATGGCCATACGCCGTGTCCCGGATTTATTGCCCCGTCCACCGCCGGCAACCGGCGATGCGCGTTTCTGCGATGGGTTGGACGTTTGCTGTTGACGGGGGGCTTCATCCGGCTCGCCACCAAACACCCGCGCCATGCGCGGATCAGAGGCGATGCGGCGATCTAATTCGTCCCAATACTGTTCGCTGTGCTGGGTGTTCGGATACTGGCGGCCAAGGTTATTATCGATCTCATAGGCGATTTGGGTTTCCCGCTCGAAACCGGGCCGGCCATACCAATCCGCATTTTGATTGACCCATGTGGTGGCAATCTGGCGCACTTCATTGGTATAGCGCTGCTCATAAGCTTCCGGGGTTTCTTCTTCAAAATCTCTATTTTGGGGCACCGTCTTGCGGATCTGGCTGCGCACCTGGGCATCCGCGATCTTCTGTGTCAATGTGGACACACTATCGGAATCGCCATTTTCCAAAGCGGTCTTCAGGCGTCCCCGCAACGTGTCCAGAGACTTCTCATCTTCGCGCTCAGCTACCGCTGATTGATTTTTTTGTAGGCTTTCGATCCGATCCCGAAGCTCTTGGATCTCGCTATCCTGTCGGATGGCCTGCTTGGCAGCGGCGCGCTGTAAGCTCCGGTTCTGCCAGGTCAGCTCGTTAATGCGATCCTGAGCGGACTTTTTTTTCTTCGGTGGCTTTACTTCAGCTTCCGACTCATCGCTGCCGGTGTCGCCGTCTTGCGATTGCGCTTCAGTCCGATCCTCGTTTTCGGCGGCGTCGTCCTGGTCAGCTTCTTTTTCGTTTTCGGTTTGCTTGTCGTCTGCGGGAAGCTGGTCCTCGGCATCGGCATTTGTTTCGTCCTTAAAGAGGTCTTCGGTTTCTTCGTCTCTAATCATGGTGATCTCCTGCATGGCGTGGCCATGAAAAAACCGCCCCGGAAATCATTCGGCGGCGGTTGGCAAGTAGCGTCAAAAGACGGATGTTAATCGATAGGTGTTTTCTGGACTTCCGAATAAAAAGCCTTCACGGCATACATGTCGGGAACCATCCCGATCACCTCGCGGTCGTTCAGGATCACATAAGGCTGACCGTCATAGGTGACACGTTGGCCGGCCCGGCGATCCGCAAGCACGTAATCGCCCGCCTTTGGCGGCTCCGCGCTGGTCCAAGGCTCACCGTCTTGATTTTTAAAGGCCATAGAGCCTACAGCGATAACCTCGTACACACCGTTCCAAATGTCTTCCACATCCTGTGAATCATCTGGCAATAAAATGGAGCCCACTTTTTCGCGGCGGGGCCGGGGTTTCAGAAGAATGCGCCAATAAAGTGGCGTAGGTACATCACTCATCGTCATCTAGTTCTCTTTGTTTGAGGCAGTCCTTAAGGACCGAAATGGCTTCTCTGTAAGCCTTTATCTCCGCACACAAGGCGCGGTAGTTCGACCAATCATTGGCCTTTCCAGCTCCAAGACTCGTCTCGATATGAGAGATTTTGTCCTTGAACCGACGCTCGCAAACGCGAACGAAATCATGCAACATCGCTTATTCGCCTTTCTTGGCGGGTTTCTGCTTCGCTGCCCTTTCGGCGGCTTGCGCCTTTTTTTCGGCTAACTTGGCCTGGATCTCGGCCATGCGGTCTTGCCGACGAATATCGGCAATCGTTTTCCGATCCATATTGCGCACCTTGGCGTCCGACTCTTGATCGGCGAGCGCCACATCGGTGACGGTTTGGGCGGTATCGTTTTTGATCCCGCTTTGCGACTCAGTGGTTTGCCGTTCCACATCGGCGGCCGTGACCAGATCGTCGCGTTTGATCTTTGCCTTAGATTCAGTGTCTTTGCGCTCGATATCGGTGATCGCCCGCAAGTCGTCGCGTTGCATCTTGGCTTGGGACTCGGTGTCTTTGCGGACGATATCGCTCTGCGCGGCGGCCTCTTTCTGAGCCATTTCCTCTTGCATGGCCTGGGCCTCAAGCTCTTCGGGCGTGGGCGGCTTCTCTTGCTCCATGGCTGAAACCGCCTGAGCAGTGAGCATGGCCACCTGGTTAAGGATTTCCGGCGGCAAGGGCTCTTGTCCATCCCCTCCCTTCAAATCCGGCACCGGCAACGGTTGCGGGAACATCTGCATAATCCGCATCTGATATTGATAAGCCAAATGCTCTTGGATGTGTGCCTGCAAGGCCGGCACCACCACTTCGGCGGTCAGCTCGTTTTCCATGTGCTCCATCAAGAAGGCCTCATGGACCATGAGATGGGCGTCATGGTGCTCCCATTGAAAGGTGGTAATGGGCTGACCCATCAAGACGGCCATGTTCTCCGACATGGGATCAAGGGGCTGAACCTGTGACGGATCGGGCAGGATTTCCTCAATCTCTTCAACCCCGATGGCGTCCAGAAAGCGGGTCCGAACCTTGTGCATA